>CM069137.1:48308730-48506230 GCA_035221665.1 Okamejei kenojei
TTATTATAAATTTGTACATACAAAAATGGGGGGAGGAGGGGGGTATGGGGGGGGTTGTTAGCTAACTGAACTCACTGTGAATCCATTGACGAAGCGACTCTGCTGGTGGATTGGAAGTTGTCCCTGCCTTCTCTCTGGCTCAAGGCAAAGATCGGCTGCTCCCCCGCTGTATTTCGGAGCACCGCGAAAAGCAGCGGTGGAAGAGGCGATCTTTGCCTTGAGCAAGCGTGATAGAGCCGACCCTGAGCCGGGGGGTGGGGGGGGGGGGGGGGGGGGGGGGGGGGGGGGTAGGGGGAGTAGAGGAAATGAAATCGGGAGCGGTATCAGCAGCATAAATCGGCTGCGAGGAAAAAATATGGCGGCGTTTTTGGAGGAGAGCGGGCTGCAGCAGCTGCCGTTAGGGTGGCTGGCCAGCAGGAGGCCACAAAATGAGTGAGTGTGTGTGTGGGGGGGTGTGGAGGATTTTATTTTAAAAAGTGTACGTAAAAATGTCTAAATGTAATGAGGAGTGAATGTGTGAATGTTAAAGTGTAATGTCTAGCAAAACGGAAAATTTCTCAGGGTTTGAAAGTGTGGTTTTGGCGAACCATGAAATCAAAGGGCAAATCTGACATACACCCACAAACACCGCCGGCAGACACAGACACACACAGAGTTTAAAAGATGGATGGATGGATGGATGGATGGATGGATGGATGGATGGATGGATGGATGGATGGATGGATGGATAGATAGATGGAACAAGCTACCAGAGCAAGTAGTAGAGACAGGTATAATTACAACATTTAAAGGATGGACAGGTACGGATAGGAGAAGCTGAGATGATTTACGTCAAGCACAGGAAAATTAGGCTAGCTTAGATCAGTATCTTAGTCACATGGATGAATTGGGCTGAAGGACCTGTATGACCCTATGACCCTGCATCTGACCTATGCCTCTTTTGTGACAGGTGTTGTGGAGACACATTGGAGAAAGGCCCTCAACATTGGCACCCAACACCAAGCTGATGGACTGGCTGCCTCAGAACGATTTGTTGGGTAAGTGTATACTATTGATTGTAATGTCTTCCGTCACAGTTTGTCGGGTGTGAGAACAGGCAGTTACCCCAATAGATTTACAGGAGGAAAGTAGTCTCTATTGAATATCCTTGCAGGTTTTAGTAATCTCAGATTTTAAATTAATAATTGACCAAACATCAATTGTCATTTGTAAAAACTTTCTGAATCTCAACCACATTTTGTGTGTCCCAGTGTTTCTTATCTTCATGTCTAAAAAGTTGGGCTCTAACTTTGGGGTATATTTCATAGTCTTAAACTCCCCAAATAATTTTTCATTTTCTGCCTATGCAAGAAAATTGGGTCATGGCCTTTACATTACATACCGTTTTCCTGGTCTTCTAATACTGCAGATTCTGAAAGTAATTGATTCAAGTTTCACTGGATAACAAAGGGAGTCATTTTTCGTTTTCCTTTTATTTTGCGATCTAGCTCATCCCAAAACACGAGCTTTCCTGACCCACGGAGGGACACATGGAATATACGAAGCGATCTGCAGTGCTGTGCCAATGGTCATATTTCCATTATTTGGAGATCAAGCAGAAAATATGCATCATATGATGCATCACGGAGCTGGAGTTGGTTTGTCTTTGAAAGATATTAATTCCCAAGATCTCGTGGATGCATTAACAAGTGTTATCAATGATACCAGGTCAGTGTTATTCACATAATTGTGACCTACAATAACTATTCAAAGTCTTGTGGCTGCCTAAAAATTGCAAAAGAGATCAGAGCTTAAAGGAAACATGACATCTCCTTTTTAAAGTCCCCATCATTAAAATATAAATGTAATTATTTTAAATAATTTGGAAAGGAATGGCATTTTTTTCTTAATTCATGCTTTCATTTATCAGTTGCATTGATTGATACTTATGCCCAACTCAGAAGTTTGCTTCCTCTTACTCGTTGAAGCCTATTTTTGAGTGTGGGAGAAGCCAGTCCAGTTTTGGGCCTCAGATATGTATTGAACAAATTAAATTGTGCAATAGTGAATGGTCATATTAGAAACATAAAAAATAGGTGCAGGAGTAGGTCATTCGGACCTTCGAGCCAGCACCGCCATTCAATATGATCATGGCTGATCATCCAGAATCACTACCCCGTTCCTGCTTTGTCCCCATCTCCCTTGATTCCGTTAGTCCTAAGAGCTATATATATAACGCTTTCTTGAATACATCCAGTGAATTTGCCTCCAATGCCTTCTGTGGCAGAGAATTCCAGATTCACAACTCTGACTGAAAAAGTTTTTCCTCATCTCAGTCCTAAATGGCCTACCCCTTATTCTTAAACTATGACCCCTGGTTCTGGAATCCTCCAATATGGGGAACATGTTTCCTGCATCTAGTCTGTCCAATCCCTTAATAATGTTATATGTTTCTATGAACACCTCTCATCCTTCTAAATTCCAGTGAATATAAGCCTAGTCGATCCATTCTTCCATATTAACACTCTGCAGTGTAGTGTAGCAGGGCTGCCAACTCTCACGCATTGAGTGTGAGAATCATGCATTTCTCCAAATTCTCACGCTCTCACACTGATCACAAATTTCTCACGTTGTGTCATGAGAAATTCTGTGATCAACAAAAATGTCAAAACTCATATCAACTATATGGGTCGCGGGTGTTGGAGCGCCGGGGCTGAGGGAGGGATGGAAGCAGAAGCAACAGCGGGGACAGATGCAGATGGGAAGCCAGGGCTGGCAGTGTTTGCCGGGCTGGCGAGTCACTCGCTGCAGCTCCGACCATGGAGCAACCTCAGTGCAAGAGTCCCGGGCCATCGGAGGTGTCGGAAGCGTTGCGCCGCTGCTGTGAGAGTCTCTGTGCCAAATTCGCCCAGGTGACCGGCATGGATCAGGCTGCAGCTCGGTGCATCCTGGAGGACAACCAGAGGCTGCTGGAAGTATCGGTGGAAGATAGTGGCCTTAAAATGGTGTAAGGCTGGACTCAGGGTCAGGAATGAGAGAAGGAATGCAACTGGAATCAGGGTCAGGAGTAGTACCAGGTGTGAAGTGAGACCCTGGTTGGCCAACATGGGCCAATTGTTTGATTATAATCTGATTTCCATATATGAATATATTAAGATCATTCATGTGCTGCACCTGTAATTTAGCCTAACCTAACCATAGCTAATCCAATTTAAAGCATAAATATTGCATTCAAGTGTAAGTTAAAAGACTCACTACAGTATGCACCAGGTTGCACAATTTCAAGGTAAAAAATGAAAAAGCTCCGTACCAATGGGAGGGGGGTTACAATTACGAGATTGAATAAATACACGACTAACCCAATAATAACACATACATTCCGATATGGTTTCGATTTTGTACGTTTTTTGGATTGAATGATTTTATCTTATCGAGTCCTATTTTATCAACATTTTTCTTCCAACCGTCTAGTACTGAGCAAGCCTTTCTGTAATGGAAGAGGAAGGGATTAGCAGCTTTTCGTGATTTGTTTTTGGATGGTTGTTTTATGTCTTTTGAACAACTCTCCAATAAATATAATCTATCTAACTCACATTTCTTTAGATATTTACAAATTAGACACTTTTTGAAGGCTACTCTGCACTTTTTTCCGTTACCACATCAAACCGAAATCTTGGAAAAAATTTACATTTGAACCCTTATCAGAAAGGTTTAATAACTTAATAACTTAATAATAATTCATAGGATTAAATCAGACAAAGGAGAATCACTAGTACAACCTAAGGACATTAATGAGAGATTTCTGCAATATTATCAAAACCTTTATTCTGCCAAAATGACAGATCACCGGACAGGAATAGAAGCTTTCTTACAAAAATGTAATCTTAAAGGGTTAGATTTGAAAGATAGAGAATTACTAAATGCTGAAATAACAGTAAAAGAAATTGAAGAATCTATCAGATCACAAAAAAATGGTAAATCCCCGGGACCAGATGGCATTGGCTCGGAATTTTATAAAACATTCTATGATCTGATTGTTCCGTGTTTAAAGACACTGTATGAACATATTTATATTCAACAGAAATTACCAGAAACGCTAAATGAATCTATTATAACACTTATACCAAAAATAGATAAGGATCTGGATGATCCAGGATCATATGGAGCTATAGCTCTTCTAAATACTGACCAAAAAATATTAACTAAAATCATAGCACAAAGATTAAGTACAGTGATTAATAAACTGATACACCCGGATCAAACAGGATTTATACCAAAACGGTATTCCTCATATAACCTGAGACGATTATTCAATATTATATACTCAAAAAGAAGTATTAACAAAGACCTAGCAATTATTTCGTTAGATGCTGAGAAAGCTTTTGACCAGGTGGAATGGCCCTATTTATTTTCGGTTATGGAAATTTTTCAACTGGGCGAGAAGTTTAGTACATGGGTAAAACGATTATATACTAATCCATCGGCTAGAATATCAACAAATCACATGTTATCAACTAAATTTAGCTTAGCTCGAGGCTGTAGATAAGGATGTCCGTTATCCCCGCTATTATTTGCACTTGTAATAGAACCATTAGCACAAAGTGTGAGGTCACATCCTGAAATATATGGGTATAAAACTAAAGATACTGAAAATAATATCTCCTTATACGCAAACGATGTATTAATCTACATCACAAAACCTGGTTAGTATTCCTAACTTATTAAATTTAATAACTCAATATGGCTCGTTTTCAGGATACAGAATTAATTGGAATAAAAGTGAAATCATGCCAATAATGGAAAGTAATCCACATATACTACAACAATTCCATTTTAAAATAGTAAATGAAAAACTCAAATATCTTGGAATTTATGTACAAAGAGATATACTTCTTTGTTTAAATCTAATTTTCCGCCTTTATTGAACAAATTACATAAGAATATTTTATATTGGAAAACATTACCTATTTCGATGTTGGGTAGAATTAATGCGATAAAAATGATTTTCCTCCCGCAATTATTGTACCTTTTTCAATTAATCCCGATATACCTCTCAAAACTTTTTTTTAAGAAGGTTGACTCTATAGTCACCAACTTTATCTGGGATTATAAGAACCACAGAATAAATAAAAAGCACTTATGTAAATCAAAAATAAATGGAGGTTTAGCACTACCAAATTTTATGTTTTATTATTGGGCAGTTAATATTCAAAATATGAATTTTTGGTGGGAAGAACTGGACAAACAACCAGATTGGTTAAACATGGAAAAGGAAGATTGTTTACCTTTTGAAATTGGGTCGATTCTATTTGCTAATATTAAATTAAGCAAAAAAACCTATAAAGAAAACCCAATAATAGACGGTGCAATACACATTTGGAAACAATTAAAGAAGACGTCAAAATTGGATTGTTTACCACTATCCCTTCCCATTGTAAACAATGCTACATTTAAACCCTCAATGATGGATAAAGGTTTTTTGAGGTCAATGACCTCATATTAATCTGTTTTACAAGATATTCACAACATACCTGTTCTTTTAAAATTTGAGGATTATGTCTCCATTGTGTCTGTTTCTCAATATTACTGCAATTTTTGGGCTACCAATGTTAGATTCTACTTATCTGTCCGGTTCCACCCATCGGCTGATTGCTTTTACTACATTCATTGCCAGAAGATTTATTTTATTTAAATGGAAAGACTGTAATCCTCCGACCAGACTCCATTGGTACTCTGAAACAATATCATGTTTAAATTTAGAAAAAAATTGGAGTGACATTGTTGAACCCTTGGTTAAATTTGATAGGATTTGGGGAAGCTTTATTCAACATTTTCACCTGATATAAATTATCCCCTCTCCAACTGTTATAATAATTATTTTACCTTTATAAGGTGGAACGGACTTGACGACAAACAGGGACCTAAATTGTTGAGGGTACACAAAAGGCTGGAGAAACTCAGCGGGTGCAGCAGCATCTAAGGAGCGAAGGAGATAGGCGACGTTTTGGGTCGAGACCCTTCTTCAGACCTAAATTGTTGAAATTGTTTGTAGCCCAGATTCTGTTTTTCTCTTTTTTCTCTTTTTTTTCCTTTTCTTTTTATCTTTTTGTTTTTATATATACGTTCTCTTTGAAACACAACTATAGAGACCGGGAGGTCTATACTCTATGTGTATTTTGACACTGGACTCATATTTAGGTTATACCTGTTATTAATGTAATCCTGATCCCTATGTATCAATATTATTGTTATGTTTATCATTTTTTTGTCTGTTTTGTTTTTGTTTTTGAAAAAAACGAATAAAAAGATTTTAAAAGAAAAGAAAGAATACTGCTGTACTAGCTGGATAGATCCAATTCCTGCTTCAGAGAAAGTTTGCATCTGATTTTGGCAGCTCTTCAATGAGGACGACTATCTTAACTGTGCAACAACTGTATGTTTCAGATACAAGGAAGCCATGATGAGGATGTCGTCACTGCACAAGGATCGGCTGGTGGAGCCCCTGGCCCTCTCTGTCTATTGGGTGGAGTTTGTGATGAAACACAGAGGAGCCAAACATTTGCAAACTGCCGCTCACCATCTGAACTGGGTCCAATACCACTGCTTGGATGTAATCGGCATCCTCCTCGCTGTGGCCCTCCTGCTGGTCTATCTGATGTTCAAGTGCTGCTCAATGTGTCTACACAAAGTGAGGGGCCATAGAAAGAACAAAGTTGACTGAAGCACTCGAGATGAGGCTTCACAGGGCATCTGATTATCTGACCTTCCATCCGCAATCATCCAACCCACAGTGACCACTGCTCCAAGTCAGACCTGTTGACAGCCTCCACAACTTTACTCTTCCATCAGTGGTCTGGATTTATCTCTCAAAACACCTCTTATTTCAAAGATTTCAAAGGTCTTTTATTGTCACGTGTACAAATTAAGGTACAGTGATCTTTGTATTACCATACAGCCATACTATAAAAATGCATCAAGACACACAACTACATAAAACCTAACATAAACAACCTCACCAACAGTCTGTCTGTCCTTTCTTCTTTTTGTTATTTTTAGTACGTGTTAAAAAGTATGTTTTAGTGTTCTGTCGTTTGTTTTATGTGGGGGGGGGGGGGGGTTGGGGGAAACTTTTTTTCAATCTCTTACCTCGACAGAGATGCAATTTTGTTCCTTATCGTATCTCTGTCCCCACTGCGGCCTAACATCATGGAGTTGGCAGCATTTACTGGGGACCAACGGATGCTCCAAGCCGCATGAGTCTACGGGACTTTAACATCACAGAGCTTGCAATCCCTTTGCCGAGGGTTGAAGCTCCAACCACGGGGCCTGTGGACTTTAACATCGTGAAGCCCGTGGTCTCTGGTAAGAAGAGGCCGACTCAGGAGCTTCATGCCGTGGAGTTTCGATCACCCCGACGGGGGCTTCGATCGTCGGCTGCGGGGGCTTTGATTGCACTGACTGCGGATAGTTTGACTGCCCTGACCGCGGGAGAACAACCATATAACCATATAACCATATAACAATTACAGCACGGAAACAGGCCCTCTCGGCCCTTCCAGTCCGTGCTGACCATTTGTTTTCCCCTAGTCCCATCTACCTGCACTCAGACCATACCCCTCCATTCCCTTCACGTCCATATACCTATCCACTTTACTTTTAAATGTTAAAATCGATCCTGCCTCCACCACTTCTGCTGGAAGCTCATTCCACACAGCCACCACCCTCTGAGTAAAGAAGTTACCCCGAAACCTCTGTCCCTTAATTCTCATGTCATGCCCTCTTGTTTGAATCTTCCCTACCCTCAATGGGAAAAACGTATCCACGTCAACTCTGTCTATCCCTTTCATCATTTTAAAGACCTCAATCAAGTCCCCCCTTAACCTTCTGCGCTCCAAAGAATAAAGACCTAACTTGTTCAACCTTTCTCTGTAACATAGTTGCTGGAGCCCTGGCAACATTCTAGTAAATCTCCTCTGTACTCTCTCTATTTTGTTGACATCCTTCCTATAACTAGGCGACCAAAATTGTACACCATACTCCAGAATTGGTCTTACCAATGCCTTGTACAATTTTAACATTACTTCCCTACTCCTATATTCAATGCTCTGATTTATAAAGGCCAGCACACCAAAGGCTTTCTTTACCACCCTATCTACATGTGATTCCACCTTCAGGGAACTATGCACAGTTATTCCTAGATCCCTCTGTTCCACAGCATTCCTCAATTCCCTACCATTTACCATGTACGTCCTATTTTGATTGGTCCTGCCAAGATGTAGCACTTCACACTTAACAGCATTAAACTCCATCTGCCATCTTTCAGCCCACTTTTCCAAATGGCCCAAAATCTCTCTGTAGACTTTGAAAATCTACTTCATTATCCACAACACCACCTATCTTAGTATCATCTGCATACTTACTTATCCAATTTTCCACCCCATCATCCAGATCATTGATGTACATGACAAACAACAGTGGACCCAACACAGATCCCTGAGGCACCCCACTGGTCACCGGCTTCCAACCTGACAAACAGCCATCCACCATTACTCTCTGACATCTCCCATTCAGCCACTGTTGAATCCATCTTGCTACTCCGCCATTAACACCCAAAGATTGAACCTTCTTAACCAACCTTCCATGGGGAACCTTGTCAAAGGCCTTACTGAAATCCATATAGACAACATCCACTGCTTTACCCTCATCAATTTCCCTAGTTACCGCTTCAAAAAATTCAAGAAGGTTTGTCAAACATGACCTTCCAGGCACAAATCCATGTTGACTGTTCCTGATCAGACCCTGTTTATCCAGATGCTTATATATATTATCTCTAAGTATCCTTTCCATTAATTTGCCCACCACTGACGTCAAACTAATAGGTCTATAATTGCTAGGTTTATTCTTTGAACCCTTTTTAAACAATGGAACAACATGCGCAGTACGCCAATCCTCCGGCACTATTCCCGTTTCTAATGACATTTGAAATATTTCTGTCATAGCTCCTGCTATTTCTACACTAACTTCCCTCAATGTCCTAGGGAATATCCTGTCAGGACCTGGAGACTTATCCACTTTTATATTTTTCAAAAGTGTCAGTACTTCCTCCTCTTTGAATCTCATAGTTTCCATAGCAACTCTACTTTTTCCCCTTAACTCACAGAGTTCAATATCCTTCTCCTTGGTGAATACCGAAGAAAAGAAATTGTTCAATATCTCCCCCATCTCTTTTGGCTCTGCAGATAGCTGTCCATTCTGGTTCTCTAATGGTCCAATGTTATCCCTCGTTATCCTTTTGCTATTAATATAGCTGTAGAAACCCTTTGGATTTACTTTCACCTTTCTTGCCAAAGCAACCTCATATCTTCTTTTAGCCTTCCTAATTTCTTTCTTAAGATTCTTTTTACATTCTTTATACTCCTCTAGCACCTCATTTACTCCATGCCTCCTATAATTATTGTAGATATCTCTCTTTTTTCGAAACAAGTGTCCAATTTCCCTTGAAAACCATGGCTCTTTCCAATTTTTACTATTTCCTTTCAACCTAACAGGGACATAAAGATTCTGTACTCTTACAATTTCCCCTTTAAATGTCCTCCATTTCCCTTCTACATCCTTCCCATGAAACAAAGTGTCCCAATTCACTCCTTTAAAATCCTTACGCATTTTCCCTCAAAGTTAGCCTTTCTCCAATCAAAAATCTCCACCCTAGGTCCAGTTCTGACTCTCTCCATAATTATATTGAAACTAATGGTATTGTGATCACTGGTCCCGAAGTGCTCACCAACGCATACCTCCGTCACCTGACCTACCTCATTTCCTAACAGGAGGTCCAGCACTGCTCCTTCTCTGGTCGATACCTCTATGTACTGCTGCAAAAAACTATCATGCACACATTTTACAAACTCCAAACCATCCAGCCCATTTACAGAATGTGTTTCCCAGTCTATTTTTGGAAAATTGAAATCTCCCACAATCACTACCTTGTGCTTACTACTAATATCTGCTATCTCCTTACATATTTGCTCTTCCAATTCTCGCTCCCCATTTGGTGGTCTATAATACACCCCTAGAAGTGTTGCTACACCGTTCCCACTTCTCAGTTCCACCCAAATAGCCTCCCTAGACGAGCCCTCTAATCTATCCTGCCAAAGCACTGCTGTGATATCTTCTCTGACAAGCAATGCAACACCTCCCCCTCTGGTTCCTCCAATTCTATCACACCTGAAGCAACGAAATCCTGGAATATTTAGTTTCCAATCACAGCCCTCCTGCAACCATGTTTCACTGATTGCCACAACATCATATTTCCAGGTGTTAATCCAGGCTCTAAGTTCATCCACCTTACTTACAATGCTCCTAGCATTAAAATATACACATTTTAGAAACCCACCATCCCTTATTCTCTGTCTATTATCTTTTTCATCTTTCTCGCCTACATTTTGGGTCCGAGTGCTTCCCTTCTTTGCCTCTTGCCCCACACCCTGACCCCTAGCCCCCTCTACCCGAGTCCCTCCCCCCAGCCTTTCTAGTTTAAAGTCTCCCCAGTAGCCTTTGCAAATCTCCCTGCCAGGATATTGGTCCCCCTCGGGTTCAAGTGCAACCCGTCCTCTGCGTACAGATCATGCCTTCCCCAAAAGAGGTCCCAGTGATCAAGAAACTTGAATCCCTGCCCACTGCACCAGTCCCTCAGCCACGCATTTATCCTCCACCTCATTTCATTCCTACTCTCACTGTCACGCGGCACAGGCAGTAATCCTGAAATCGTTACCCTTTTGGTCCTTCTCCTTAACTTTCCCCCCAACTCCCTAAATTCTCCCTTCAGGACCTCGTCACTTTTTTTGCCTATGTCATTGGTACCTATGTGTACCACAACATCAGGCTCCTCTCCCTCCCTTATCAGAATCTTTTGGACACGTTCTGACACATGCGAGACCCTGGCACCAGGGAGGCAAACTACCATCCGGGTCTCCCGACTGCGTCCACAGAATCGCCTATCCGACCCCCTAACTATAGAGTCCCCTATTACAATTGCCCTCCTCTTTTTGCTACCCTTCTGAGCATCAGGGCCGGTCTCTGTGCCGGAGGCCCAGCCGCTGTTGCTGCCCCCAGCTAGGCTGTCCCCTCCAATCGTACTCAAACCCGAGTACCTATTTTCCAGGTGTACGGTCACAGGGGTACTCTCTAGCCCCTGCCTCTGCCCCTTGCTCTTCCTAACTGTGACCCACTTGTCTGCGTCCTGTGGTCTGGGAGTGACTACCTCCCTGTAGCTCCTCTCTATTACCTCCTCACTCTCCCTGACCAGACGGAGGTCATCGAGCTGCTGCTCCAGGTTCCTAACACAGTCCTTTAGGAGCCCCATCTCAACACACCTGGCGCAGATGTGGATGTCTGGAGGGCTATCAGATTCCCTGACCTCCCACATCTGACATCCAGAACAGTACACTGCCCTGGCCTTCATACTCCCCCCTTACGCAGGTTACAATATCAACACAATATAAAGTACACAACAAACTGCTGGAATCTGACTGCCAATCAGCTGCTTTCCCTAGTCCACTTCCCACCAATCAGCGGCTTCCTCAAAAAAAAACCCACTTCTCCAAATGGAATGCTATGGATTTCGGCAAAAACAAGCCCCGCGCTTGATTTTTAACCTTACCGGTCGGGTGTCACTCCTCCCCCTCCTCCTCTTCCAACGGCTCCTGTGGGCCTCTGAAAAAACAAGCCCCGCGCTTGATTTTTAACCTTACCGGTCGGGTGTCGCTCCTCCCCCTCCTCCTCTTCCAACGGCTCCTGTGGGCCTCTGAGGAAGAAGAGGAAGAAGATTGAACTTTATTGCCTTCCATCACAGTGAGGAAAGTGGAATCCACTGTGGTGGATGTTTATGTTAACTTTTATGTGGTTGTGTATCTTGTTGCTTTTCGCTTAGTATGGCTGTATGGTAACTCAAATTTCACTGTACCTTAATTGGTACGTGATAATAAACTAACCTTGAAACCACAGCGGATTCCCAGCATTACTCACTGTGAAAGTCTTATCTTCTTCCCTCATTTTCTCCCGCGGTCGGGGCAGTCGAACCATCAGTCGGGTCGATCAAAGCTCCCGCAACCGGCGAACGAAGCTCCCGTATCGGGGCAATCGAAACTCCCGCGTCAGGGCAATCGAAGCTCCTGCGTCGCGATGGTCTAAGCTCCTGCGGCTTGGAGCTCTAGCCAGGGACCGCAAACTAGAACGTTGTTGGTAACTGCTGCTGTGAAGATCCTTTGGATGTTTCACAATGTTTAAGATGCCATCTAGATGCAGGTTGCTGCTAGTGTAGAGAACTCCCCAGATTATTGAAGCTAGACACAAAATGCTGGAGTATCTGTGGGGGACAAGCAGCATCTCTGGAGAGAAAGAATGGGTGACGTTTTGTGTCGAGACCCTTCTTCAGACTGAAGAAATGTGTCTCCAGAGATGCTGCCTGTCCCCCTGAGTTACTCCAGTATTTTGTGTCTACCTTCAATTTAAACCAGCATCTGCAGTTCTTCCCTACACAACCTGAAACCTAATTTGTCCATTCGCTCTACTGATGCTGCCTGCATTCCTCAAACAGTTTTTCTTCGTTGCTCAAGATTTCAGCATCTGCAGTTTAATGTGCCTCTTATATTATCTTGTAGGCCTGCATAACTTTGAAACAATGTTGTCGGTACAATGTTTTAAGAAGTGATTGAAATTTTACTTGATTAGCTTACATTTTTGTAGACAGCAATGTTTATTTTATTGTTCAGTTTTTTTTAGGCTTGGTGTGATCTTGCTTTTATTTTCCTAATTTACATTGTTGACACAATGACCCAAGCAATATGTAATTTGCAACTTAAACTGAATTGTTGAATAGTACCTCAATGTGGTAAATGTTTACTGGCTGTTATTCCCATGGATAGGACTTCGCAATGTGTTTCTGTTCTGTTTTATCTCCTCGTAAAAAGAACATTAAATTTTCAAAGTGGTCTTGTGCTGCCTTCCTTTACTGAGCCACGGTGCCGTGTTGGAATAGGAACTCCTAATATGGAGTCAGCAAAGATTGGGTTCTTACCTCTGCATTACAGCACTGAAACCTGTCCCCTCCACAGACCATGTCAATAAAAATGCAGTGCAGTGCTGACGATGTGTTGTCAGAAGTTTTACCTATTGGAGGAGAATTTCAACTAAACACTATTCTGTCCTCGCAAGTCAATCTGAACATTTCCAAACCATGATTGTGGGAACAAGGGAGTTCTTGCCGTCTGACATTTTTCACCACTGGATAGGATTACAGGTGCTCCCCAGGTTACAAACACCCTACATATGTACAGTCTGTCCATATGACCGAACCTTTGGAGAGACCGGTAGATGGATTTGCCGGCTGCTGCAGGGCAGGAAGCATCTTGTGCTGTGCGGGAGGTTAGCTTGTGGCAACATCTGAGTGGTTGAGTTAAACACCCTCGTTTAACCACACTTTGCCCATGGTTGGAAGTCGTGATGTCTCTGGTGGCCTTGTATTCTGAGGCCGCAGTTCACAGGAGGTTGCCAGGGTGGCCTCTGCAAGGGGTTGACCTCAAGTCACACCATCCCATTTGTTACCATCTCCTGCCTCGCTAATGAGTCTCCTATAACCATGCCTCTGCCTGAGTTCACCCTCGCTGAGTCAGGCCCGGTGCCACAGAAGTGACATATGCTGCACTCCCCTGATGGGTCATTTCCCCCAACTGTATCCAAAAGCCTATATCTGTTTTGGCAGGGGATGATCATAGGGATTTCCTACACTCTCTGTCTATTGCCTTTCCTGTTGGTAACACATCTGCTCCCTGCCTGTACCTTAGACATGACCATCTCTCTATATCTCCTTTCAATGACACTCTTTCACCCCTGGATAATCCTGAGTTCATCCAGATGCAACTCTAGTTCTCCAACATGGTCTGTAAGAGCTACAGCTGAACGCATTTCCTGCAGGTGTGGTTCTTAGGGGCCTTGGAAGTCCCCCTGACTTGCACTACCCTACAGACTAGGGATGATTTACAATGTTTACAGAAGCCAATTAACCTACAAACCTGCACGTCTTTAGAATGTGGGAGGAAACTGGAGCACCTGGAGAAAACCCACGTGGTCACAAGGGGAACGTACAAACTCCTTACAGACGATTTGATTTGATTTAATTTATTGTCATTGTCTTCAATTAAGAGACAACAAAATTCTCTTTCCCTTATAGTCATACAAAAAATAAAAATAAAAAAACCACAAAAACACAGAACACGGTAATCCACAACACAAACATCCCCACAGCGGCACCAAAGTTCCCCACTGTGAGTGAAGGAACCAAAGTCCAGTCAACCTCCTCACTGATGTTCCCCGATGTCCACCCATGGTCGGGTCCTCCCGAGCACCCCATTGTCGCCGCTATGGGCGGCCCGATGTTCAGGCCCCCTCACCATCACCAACCCCACTCACCCAGCCCCCACTCCCCTCCAGCTCTTGCTCATGCCTCTGGAGAGACCATTACAAATTTGGAAGCTGCTCAGTCCCGGTTGTGATTGGACATCACTTTGTCAACTGAGTTGCATTCTGTGATTTCCAGCACATCTGCAACCCCAAAGCACCTCCCATCAGGCAGGCCTGGGTTTAATTACTGCTGCCTGGGGTGAATTATTGCTGGCCTGCAATAAACTGAGGAGTGTTAAACTCACCAAGAGCGTGATTGCTCAGCTTGTCCAATGACAGCAACGAGACCTAATCACCAATTTCCTGTTAAGTTTCCACCAGCGCAAATAGCTCCAGTCCACAAGCACTTCATCAGTTTTGATCCCATATTCCAATATTTTTATTAAATGATCTTTGATCCAACTTATTCCTGACAGTGGAAAACCTTATCTGAGAAGATATTATCTAGTAAATTATTGCAGGCAGTTAAACATTAATAATCCAGCTTCGCATACACTGTCAACAATAGTGTATTTAAATGCCGAGGCTCGTCTGAATCTGTCACTCCTCTGTCCACAGTGGCTTTGAGTTGCTTCCTGCAATGGCTCCGGTTTATCGTTACACTGGCCAGCTCGTGTGGTTCCTGGTTTGCTTGCAGTGGTCTTGGATCCCGGCCGAGAGCGGCAAGCTGCTGGCTGTCCCTGTCGATGGGAGTCATTGGCTCAGCATGAAAACCATAGTGGAGGAGCTTCACGGAAGAGGACACCAGATTGTTGTAGTTTACCCTGAAAACTCTTTGACAATTAAGGCCTCCCGTCACTACACCAGCACAACCTATTTCATTCCCTTCAGCCAAGATGATGTGGAGCAGATACACAGAGATATGATAGAGGTGGCGTTTTACAATGGCACTGTCTTTGAACAAATTTGGAGGACCATGGAGCATATGAATGGGTACAAGCAGTTTGTCCTGTCTCACTGTGAGTATTTACTGTTTAACACCGAATTGATGGAGGAGCTGGCTGAAGAAAGATTCGATGCCCTGCTGACAGACCCTTTAAATGCATGTGGCGCGATCGTTGGTGAGTACCTCACTCTCCCCATCGTGAACGTGCTGCGAGGAATCCCTTGCGGTTTGGAATATTCAGCCACTCAGTGTCCACGGCCGCTCTCGTTTGTGCCAAGAATGTTCACAGGTAACACCGATCGAATGACCTTTCTCCAAAGAGCTGGGAATATGCTGATTAGTTTTCTGGATCCATTGCTGTGTTATTTTGTGTATTCGCCATTTGAGGAGCTGGCCACCAGGTTCCTGAAGAAGGACGTGACTCTGGTCCAGCTACTGAGCCGGACCTCCATCTGGCTGATGCGATACGACTTCATCATGGAGTACCCCAGACCCCTGATGCCAAACATGGTCCTTGTTGGAGGCATCAACTGCAAGGAGAGGAAACCTCTGCCTCAGGTGGGAACATTACTGATGTGAATACAATGTGTGGGCATGTGTTTCAATGACAAATGCAAGTACCTGGGCCATGCCATCCAAGTAGGGCATATTGGTCTCGTTCTATTTGCCTTTGTGGGCTATTTACTTTAAAACCCTTCCTATCCAACTATCTGTCCAAATGTGTTTCAAATATTGTAATTATATCAGCTTCCATAGCTTCCTCTAGCGAGCTCATTCCAGATACGATCTACCCCTTGAGTGAAAATGTTGCCCTGAGATCCTATTTACCTTTCCCTTCTCACCTTAAACCTATGCCCACTTGTTTTTTAATCCTTTAACCTTTGGAAAAAGGCTCTGAATGTCCACTTTGTTCATAATCCTCATGATCTTGTATACTTCAATAAGGTAATCTCTCAGCCTCCTACCCTCTGAAGAAAAAAAATTCTAACCTATCCAACCTCCCCCTATAACTCAAACCCTCAAGCCTAGGTAACGTCCTGGTGAATCTCTTTTGCACCCTTTCCAAAGAGGTCCTTCTGCAGTTGTAAACGAGGTCCTTCTGCAGTTGTAAAAGAGGTCCTTCTGCAGTTGCAAAGAGGTCCTTCTGCAGTTGTACAGAGCCCTAGTGAGACCCCACCTTGAGTATTGTGTGCAGTTTTGGTCCCCTAATTTGAGGAAGGACATTCTTGCTATTGAAGGAGTGCAGCGTAGGTTTACAAGGTTAATTCCTGGGATGGAGGGACTGTCATATGCTGAGAGAATGGAGCAGCTGGGCTTGTACACTCTGGAGTTTAGAAGGATGGGAGGGGATCTCATTGAAACATATAAGATTGTTTTAGGGCTTGGACATGCTAGAGGCAGGAAACATGTTCCCGATGTTGGGGGAGTCCAGAACCAGGGGCCACAGTTTAAGAATAAGGAGTAAGCCATTTAGAATGGAGACGAGGAAACACTTTTTCTCACAGAGAGTGGTGAGTCTGTGGAATTCTCTGCCTCAGAGGGCAGTGGAGGCAGGTTCTCTGGATGCTTTCAAGAGAGAGCTAGATAGGGCTCTTAAAAATAGCAGAGTCAGGGGATATGGGGAGAAGGCAGAAACGGGGTACTAATTGGGAATGATCAGCCATGATCACATTGAATGGTGGTGCTGGCTCGGAGGGCCAAATGGCCTACTCCTGCACCTATTGTCTAAATTAATGACATTTTCCTGTTGTTGGGTGACCAGACCTATACAGTACTCCTCGTGTGGTCTCACCAATGACGTACAGCTGCATCATGATGTCCCAACGTTTGTACTCCGCACCCTCCCCAATGAAGACAAGCATGCCAAACGCCTTCTTCACCACATTGTCCACCTGACCTGCTACTTTCGGGGAACTATATACTTGTACTCCCTGATCCCTCTGCTTTGCAACACCCTACAGGGCTCAACCATTTACTGTGTGAGTCCTGCCCTGGTTTGACGTACCAAAGTGCAACATCTCACACTTCTCAGAGTTAAATACCTTTGCCATTCCTTGTCCACCCTCTCAACTGCAAACAGATAACCTTCCCAACTGTCGATCATACCACCTATTTTGGTGTCATCTGCAAATTCACTACTAATGTTAACTACACTGCCATTCAAATAATTCATGTATATAACAAAGGCAGAACCACACCAACCCAGCACTGACCCCTGCAGCACTCCACTGGTCACATGCCTTAAATCAGAAAAACAACATTCCACAACTACACTTTGGTCCCTTTCTCAAGTCAATTTTGAATCCAATTGTCTAGCTCCCTTTGGTTTCCGTGAGATCTAACATTCTAGACCAACCTACCATGCAGGACTTTGTCAAAGACCTTGCTAAAGTTCATATAGACAACGTCTGCTACTCTTCCCCCATCAATCCTCCTGGTGAACTCCTCAATAGACTCTCTGAGACTTGTGAGCCATGGTTTCCCACACATAAAACCATGCTCTAATCAGTGCATTCCTGTCCCAAGGAATCCCCTCCAACTAACCCACCACTGATGTCAGGCTCACGAGCCTGTAGTTCCCTGGTTATCCTTGCTGCCCCTCTTAAATAACGGTGCAATATTAGCCACCCTCCAGTCTTCCAGAACTTCATCCAAGGCTAAAGATGATGCAAATATCTCTGCAAGGACTTCCTCAATTTCCTCCCTAGTTTCCCACAAGATCCAAGGATGTACTTGAGCAAGCCTTGTGGATTTAATAACTTGATTACCTTTAAAACCACCATTACCTACTCTTTGGAAATCATATTTGATCAAAGATATCACAATTCCTATGCCTCAATTTCTTAGCTTTCATGTTCTTCTTCTCAGTAAAAATGGATGAGAAGTGTTCATTTAATATCCCATCTCTTGTGGCTCAACACAAAGTTAACCATGCTGATCTTTAATTAAACCTATTCCTTCTCTAGCCACCATTTTATTAATAATATTTGTATAGAGTATCTTTTGCGATTTTGCTTTACCTTGCCTGCGAGCTCCATTTCATATCTCCTTTTGGTCCTCCTCGTTGTCTTGTCAAATGACATTGAAGAAATGCTGATAAATTCCCAGGAAAGGATAGCACGTGAGTTGGAGGAGATCAGGAAGGTGGCGATGTTTTCACACACCTGTTGCCCTGGTCCTTGGTGGTGATTGTGTAACTGGGAGGTTCTGTCCAAGCTTTCGTGACTGGCTGTAATGTACTCTATAGGAAGTGTACACAGTATATAGTGAAGACTGCAGTCACAGTGTTTGTGCACGATGAGGGAATCTGTTTACGGAGGCCCCGTCTAAGGAGAATCTAGTAAAATCAAAGAAGTGCAGATGCTGGAATTATGTTGAGTATTTTCATCATTTTCACAATTTCATCCCTCTTCAGTGAAG
The DNA here is from genome assembly GCA_035221665.1 of Okamejei kenojei. Taxonomy (NCBI): domain Eukaryota; kingdom Metazoa; phylum Chordata; class Chondrichthyes; order Rajiformes; family Rajidae; genus Okamejei; species Okamejei kenojei. The sequence continues at coordinate 48,327,470 of CM069137.1, forward strand.
GGGAGAAGGCAGGAGAAAGTGTTTGAGGGAAAGATTGAATGGCAGAGTAGACTTGATGGGCCGAATGGCATAATTCTGCTTCCTAGAACTTATGAACAGATGAAAGCAATTTCACTTAATTTCATTTGGTTCATTTACTTTAAATTTGTTCCTGTCCTCCATCCTCAATTCGCCAGAGTCCTTAAACATTAATCAAACTAAATGTTCAAGAAATAAAATAGGCTTCTCCTTTCTGGGGATTTTCATGCTATTGAGTTCAGGGTTGGGAGTGTGGAGCCCAGAGTGAGCAAGGAAGAAATGGGAAGTGTGCTATGAGTCGGATCCCCCTTCACTACTTGTTGCTTTTAATTATTTTTCTTTCCAGGACTTGGAGGAATTTATGAATAGTTCTGGAGAACATGGAGCTGTGATCTTCTCCTTAGGATCAATGGTTTCTGAAATGCCCATCTCTACTGCCAATCGGATTGCAGAAGCATTTGGCCAAATTCCTCAGAAGGTGATTACAAACGGACGCAGACTTTAGTTTGGTCAACACTTGTACAACAAATTTACACAGCCGACTACAGTATAATCACACAAAGCTTTTGTTTATTGTAATTTGATAGAAATTTGATTCAACTCTCTTAATTCAGTCATGGTGACCATTGCTTTTGATCTCTGGACTCAAGGAATGGAGACTCTGTCCTGGGGTTAATTTCTTTAGGTAACTGGCTAAACTTGGGAGAAGTCAGAAAGAAATTGAACTTGAAGAGAGGGATTGAGAAACCCAGAGTCAGAGAATGTTCGAGCACAGGAGCAGGTCACTGGAATGTTTTGGTTTGTGACTGAGATTTACCTCAGTCCCATGGCCTGCTCTTTCCCCATAGACTACAGCCCTGTTTTAATCTGACCAGAACACAGAGTGGGATCTGCTTGTGCTGCTGCCATTTCAGGCTTGTTGTGTGGATTGCATCTCCAGGCTGGTTGTTCTCAGAGGGTGTATGTTGTGGTCCTTTATGCTGTCCTTTCTGCTTTAGAAGAAAGGACCACATAAAGGTCTGTCGGTGGGTCCGTCCGTCCGTCAGTCAGTCAGTCCGATTTATTCATCACATACACAATAACGTGCAGTGAAATGAAAGTGCCAGCAGCGGTACAATCAAAAAGAACACACAATACACAATAAAAATTTAACACAAACATCCACTATAGCATTCTTCACTGTGGTGGAAAGCGCAAAGTACAGTCAGTCCTCCTCCATTGCTCCCCCGTGGTCGGGGCCATAAACCACTGCAGTCGCCGCTGCGGGTGGCCAGATGTACAGGCCCTCTCGTCTGGAAGGTAAGTCCCGAATCGGTGCTTCCCTACCGGAGACCGCGGCTTCAGGATGTTGTAGGCCGCAGGCCGGCAGTTGGAGCTCCTCTCCAGGGATCCCCGGCGAGGGATCACACTCCGGTTGGTAAGTCCACGCCACGCCTGTGGCTAGAAGCTCCGCAGACCGTGGCTTCAAGATGTTGTAGGCCGTGGGCCGGCGGTCGGAGCTCTTCAGCTCCAGGCATCTCCAACGAGGGATCCCAGGCTCCGGACGCCGCGCCCGCGGCTAGGAGCTCCTTCAGGCTGTAACACTCCACGGGCCAGCGATCTGAGCACTACCTTCTGGCGACCCCAGCATGGGTTCGCCCTGCTCCACGATGAAAAAAGTCCACACTGCGCCTGCTGCTGAAGCTCCGGGCCAGACTCCGAGAAAAGGCGCACCAATCCATGGTGTTAGGCCGTGAGGGAAGTGACATGGAAAGTGTCGCCTCTCCGTGGAGGATGCGACCAAAAGCGGTTCCCCCCTTTCCCCCCTCACCACCCCCCACACAAGACACACCAAGAGACACTAAAATACACATTTGGACATACTTTAAAAAAACAGAAAAAGTAGAAATGACGATCACGCTGCTGGCATGGCAGCCGTCTCACAGCGCCCACCACCGACGACCCCCACTGTGAGGCAGCCAGTCATACCTTGGGCGTAAAGACCTTTGATCAGAGCTCCTGATTAACACTGCTCATTCCAGGACTGACTTTGGTTTGAGATCCAAGGTCCATATTTCATCTGTATTCATCCAAGAGACACCACTTGGAAAACCAAACACTGTAGGAAATCCGAAGGAAAATCAGAACATGCTGGCAATATTCCAGATTAGTCAGCAGGAGCGTGAAACAGAATTAATGATGCATGTCAGAGAACTTGGTAGCATTTGGAATGGAGGGAAAGCATAACAAGCCGTGTTTCTAAAATGTATTTTTGTATGTGACAATGATCAGACAGTTCTTCGTGATGTTACATGAGGGGTGAATAACATCCTGGACTCCTGGGAGAATTCTCCTGCACTTTTTTAGAGTAGTAGTTGTGGGACCATGAACATCCACCTGAGGATGGGATGTCAGCTTGATATCTCATCTAAATAATTGCACTTACAAGAGCTGCACCCCCTCAGTAGTGGATCAGGGGAGTAAGACTACGTTTTCCAAGTGTTTCGAGAGTTATACTTGATCCCGGGACCCAATGGGTCAAATGCTTGAGTTCCACCCACTGAACCACATGGAAACCTCGAGGAAAGGCAAAATGAGGTTGACTGGTGCGGAGAGGCTGAGGGGTGACCGTACATATAGGTATATAAAATCTTGAGGAAATAGATTTGGTAGATTTTTCTTGGGATGGAGGAATCTAAAACCAGAGGAGCTAGATTTAAGATGAGAGGGGAAAGAATTAAATTGAGGGGCAAGAGAGTGGTGGTTTTATGAAATGAGCTGCCAGGAGAGATGGTAGAGCCAGGTACAATTACAATGTTTAAAAGATATTTGAATAGATAAGTGGGTGGGAAAGGTTTGGAGGGATGAATGAGGCTACCATTAATAGACAGTTTATTCAAGGTGTATAGGTTGGGCTGAAGGGCCTCTTCCGTGCTGTACAATTCAATGATACTGCACCTGCCCTTTGCCTCTTTTGTGACAGGTGTTGTGGAGATATAGTGGAGAAAGGCCCTCAACACTGGCACCCAACACCAAGCTGATGGACTGGCTGCCTCAGAACGATTTGCTGGGTAAGAGAGCAACATGGTTTGATAATGACTCCCCCTCCCCCACTTCCCAAGTGATAGCCAAGTGTGGGAAAAGGCACCAGCCCCAACAAACTCACAGGAACAATGTAAGCCTTCACTGAAATACTTGATACATCAAATTGAGATTTGCAGAGAAGGGTCTCGACCCAAAACACCACCTATCCATCCATGATCTCCAGAGATGCTGCCTAACCCGTTGCGTTATTCCAGCACTTTGTGTCTAACTTTGCAGAGTTGTTGTTAAAGTGACTGTTTCCCTATTTCTTAGCTGCTACTGAATGGTGGGCAAATTTCCTTGCTGGCTTTCCTGGAGCTAATGAAAGAGGTATATATTTGATGAGGATGAGCTCTGTAAAGAGCTTCTCCTCCATGTTCTGTCCTGCATCCAATACGTCCACTGCACCTTCAATAAACCTAATTACAATTAATTACAATAAATTACAATGGAGTTATCCAGCACAGGAAGAGGGCATAGAGACATATAAATTAGGTGCAGGAGCAGGCCATTCGGACCTTCGAGCCTGCACCGCCATTCAATATGATCATGGCTGATCATCCAACTCAGTATCCTGTACCTGCCTTCTCTCCATACCCCCTGATCCCTTCAGCCACAAGGGCCTTCCATCCATTGTATCCATGCTGATCATGAAGTATCTTTTCATACTGATCCTATTGACCACCACTTGTTCCATAGCTGTCTACATCTTGACAATTCAAGTGCTTGTCTATATACATCTTAAATGTTTTGACAGTCTCTGCCTGCACCGCAGAAGGTATTAGATTTCAGTCATTCCTCTCAATGAAGAGGTTCTTCCTCAGATTCTCTCTGACCCTCTCAGCCCGTACCCTAAACCTATACCTTATAGTTTTAGACACCCCTGCTGTGTAGAAATGATTCTGGCTATTTAGCCCATCTCTGCCCCTTGTCATTTTTTTACTCCTCCATAATCTCTCCACTCAGCTTCCCCCATTCCAAGGGGAATAAACCATCCCAACCTCTCTATCTTCATGGCTTGACAGTTCCATCCCAGGCAATGTCCTGGTGAATCACCTCTGCATCCTCTCCAGTGCAATCACATCATTCCCATAGTGTGGCAACCAGAACTGTTCACAATATTCCAGCTCTAGCCTATCCAATGCTTTCTAAAGGTGTACCGTGACCTCCCTGCTCTTGTATACTCTGCCCTGGCTAATGAAGGCAGGCATCCCATATGCCTTCTTCATCACCTGTGCAGCCACACTCAGGAATCTTTGGGCATATACACCAATTCCCTCAGTTTCTCAGTACTCCTTCTGTTCCTACCATTCATTGTGTGTGTTTACCCTCATTAGTCTTTCTAAAACGTATCATCACACGTAGAAACATAGAAAATAGGTGCAGGAGTAGGCCATACCATTCAATATGTTCATGGCTGATCATCCAACTCGGTATCCCGTACCTGCCTTCTCTCCATACCCTCTGATTCCATTAGCCACAGGGGCCACATATAACTCCCTCTTAAATATAGCCAATGAAGTGGCCTCAACTACCTTCTGTGGCAGAGAATTCCAGAGATTCACCACTCTCTGTGGGAAAAATGTTTTTCTCATCTCGGTCCTAAAAGATTTCCCCCTTATCCTTAAACTGTGACCCCTTGTCCTGGACTTCCCCAACATCGGGAACAATCTTCCTGCATCTAGCCTGTCCAACCCCTTAAGAATTTTGTAAGTTTCTATAAGATTCCCCCTCAATCTTCTAAATTCTAGCGAGTACAAGCCAAGTCTATCCAGTCTTTCTTCATATGAAAGTCCTGACATCCCAGGTCTGGTGAGCCTTCTCTGTACTCCCTCTATGGCAAGAATGTCTTTCCTCAGATTTGGAGACCAAAACTGTACGCAATACTCCAGGTGTGGTCTCACCAAGACCCTGTACAACTGCAGTAGAACCTCCCTGCTCCTATACTCAAATCCTTTTGCTATGAATGCTAACATACCATTCGCTTTCTTCACTGCCTGCTGCACCTGCATGCCTACTTTCAATGACTGGTGTACCATGACACCCAGGTCTCGTTGCATCTCCCCTTTTCCTAATCGGCCACCATTCAGATAATAGTCTAATTCCTGTTTTTGCCACCAAAGTGGATAACTTCACATTTATCCACATTATACTGCATGTGCCATGCATTTGCCCACTCACCCAGCCTATCCAAGACACCTTGCAGCCTCCTAGCATCCTCCTCACAGCTAACAGTGCGCCACAGCTTCGTGTCATCCGCAAACTTGGAGATGTTGCATTCAATTCCCTCGTCCAAATCATTAATATATATTGTAAATAGCTGGGGTCCCAGCACTGAGCCTTGCGGTACCCCACTAGTCACTGCCTGCCATTCTGAAAAGGACCCGTTTACTCTTACTCCTTGCTTGCTTTGCCAGCCAGTTCTCTATCCACATCAATACTGAACCCCCAATACTGTGTGCTTTAGGTTTGTATACTAATCTCTTATGTGGGACCTTGTCAAAAGCCTTCTGAAAGTCCAGATATAACACATCCACTGGTTCTCCCTTATCCACTCTAATAGTTACATCCTCAAAAATTTCTATAAGATTCTTCAGACATGATTTACCTTTCGTAAATCCATGCTGACTTTGTCCAATGATTTCACCACTTTCCAAATGTGCTGCTATCCCATCTTTAATAATTAGCAGTTTCCCCACTACCGATGTTAGACTAACTGGTCTGTAATGCCCCTTTTTCTCTCTCCCTCCCTTTTTAAAAAGTGGGGTTACATTAGCTACCCTCCAATCCTCAGGAACTACTCCAGAATATAAAGTGTTTTGAAAAATTTCCACTAAGGCATCCACTTTTTCTGGGGCTACTTCCTTAAGTACGCTGGGATGCAGCCTATCTGGCCCTGGGGATTTATCGGCCTTTAATCCATTCAATTTACCTAACACCACTTCCCAGCTAAGCTGGATTTCACTCAGTTCCTCCATCTCATTTGACCCGTGATCCCCTGCTATTTCCGGCAGATTATTTATGTCTTCCTTAGTCACTTATTAGATTAAACTCCATTTGTCACTACTCTGCCTATTTTACCGTCCGCATCAGTGTCATCCTGCAGCCTCTGAATATCCTCCTCACTGTGAGCTTCGTGCTTCCAGTTTGTTTCTGGGGGAGTAAAGCTGACCCATCTCTGTGCCAGATCAGAAGTGGAAGTGAGTTTGCAAGGAAGATGTAAAGTCCTGGTTCTCCTGTATCTTATCCCCATTTTATCATCCCCCACTATTCGCGTACCTCATCCCCCTAGCCAAACTTTGGGAACTGACAAGGATGAGAGAGAACAGAAACTTTGCATCTTCCATGGAGACGAAGGTGTCAAGTGGAATGATGCCAGTGAAGGGAGAGGTGTCAAACTTAATCCCTGTGCGCTCCCTCCCCCCCATTAGTTTACTGCAACCCAGAGTATCTCCTGCATTGTTCTCAGTCTGAAGAAGGGTTTCAGCCCAAAATCTTGCCTCTCCTTAGATGCTGCTGCACCTGCTGAGTTTCTCCAGCTTTTTGTGTACCCTCGATTTTCCAGCATCTGCAGTTCCTTCTTTAACACAGTATCTCCTGCATTGTTGTTTCTTCAGTAGTGGCTGCATTAGCAGAGACAGTGGGGTAGCATTGGAAGTATTAAATAGTAAAGGGATATGAATAATACAGAGATGCTGAAAACCTGTGGATATTGTGCCCTCAGGTTCATTCACACTCCGCCGCATTATGTAAAGAAAAAGCAATCGTGAACAAGGATTTGGGAGCTGCCCTGCTGAAATTGCGATCGTTAACCTCCTCCCTCTCCGACTATGTGAAAAGCAAGATTGGAAATTGACGCCAAACATTCAAAATGTCTTGCAAAAGGGAGCAATAACCCCAGTGCCCTTTGTGTAAGGGCTCCTTCATGTAAACATGGGCCCTCTGATCTTCTAACACATTGCTGAAAATGATCGATTGAAGGGCTATTGGTTAACAAAGGGATTATTTTACTATTTTCCATTGATTTGCCATCTAGCACATCCCAAAACACGAGCTTTCCTGACCCATGGAGGGACACATGGAATCTACGAGGCGATCTGCAGTGCTGTGCCTATGGTCATGTTGCCATTGTTTGGCGATCAGATGGACAACACACTGCGTATGATGCGTCATGGGGCCGGCATTATACTGAATTTGAAGGACATCACTTCCCGGGACCTCGTGGATGCATTAAACAATGTTATCAATAATACCAGGTCAGTATTCTTCATGTAGGTGGAGACACATTAAAACTTCAAAGTCAAAGGATTTTAAAATGCAAAAACAAATCTGATCAGGTTTTAGACCTCAGAGCTCTTTCTAACCAAGTGAGTGCTTTTTGATTCATACACAAACTGGAGAATCGGAGGGTGAGATGTTACCTGCTAGAAGTACATAGTATTATGTGAGGTGTAGATAGGGTAGATCAGCAGTTTTTATTTCAGGGTGGAAAGGCCAAATACTAGAGGACATAGATTTAAGTTGAGAGGGGTAAAGTTTGATGGAGATTTGAGACAGGCTTTTTACGGAGGAAATTAGTAGGTGCCTCAAACACACTGCAAAGAGTGGCGGTGGAAACACACACAATAACAATATTTATGAGGAATATTGACCAGACACGTGGACAGGCAGAAAAGGAGGTGTATAGACTATGGAGAGATATAGACCATGTGCAGTGTAAATTGGCATCATGGTCGGCATAGTCATCACCAATTTCTGCACTGAACTGTTCTATATTCTATGTTCTAAACAGCACAGTGATAAAGAACAGCTAATCTACATCAGTGATGCTGGTCGAGGGGATGTCCAGGACATCAAGAAGAACTTGCTGACTCTTTACAATAGTGCTATGGGATCTTTAATAGCCATGCTGGGATAGAGTGGCTGAATATCTTCCGCACAGATAGCAATCCCTCTAGTGCAGCCGTTTCTTGGTATTGCATTGGAACACAAGCATAGGTAGCTGGAACGAGACTTCAACTCATGACTCAAAGGAAAGAATGATACCTTCAAGAAATCATTGTATGAAGCAAAATTTATCTCAAAATCCATCTCATAGGCAAGAGGGAGTCATTGCTTCCATATTGCTGCAGATTGACTAATCATCTCCATGATAAAATGTGATTATTTAGGTTACCATGATTCATTCCAAACTTTCTACTGCACTGAATGATTGGTAGTCACAAAATGCTGGAGCAACGCAGCGGGTCAGGCAGCGTCTCTGGAGAAAAGGAATAGCTGACGTTTTGCAACAAGACCCTTCTTCAGACCTTTCTGCCTCATCTCCAGAAAGAATGCACAAACGTAAAAGGATTATCATGGAGACACAAGGGAATCAGAATCAGAATCACACTTTATTCGCCAAGTATGTTTTGCAACATACGAGGAATTTCATTGGCCAGGTCAGTCATACAATTAAAAGTAACAGATCACTTCAAAACACATTTTAACATGAACATCCACCACAGTGACTCCGACACATTCCTCACTGTGATGGAAGGCGAAATAAAGTTCAAGTCCTTCCCCTGAGTTCTTCTTTGGTTGTGGGCCTCGAGCCCCCATTGACGGGATGATCTTAACTCCCGTAGCCGGAGGTGTTCGGGCCCTCCACGTCGAGGCGATCTGCTCCTGCATCGGGGGGGATGTCAGCTCCCCCGCGCTGGATGATCGAACCTCGCGTCGGGTCTGGTGAACCTTCTGCGACATTGGAGCTCCTGACTTGGCCTCACCCGAGACTGCGAGCCCTTGGTGGTCACGCTGGGAGCGATCCCAGGCAAGGGATCAGCTCCGATGTTAAGTTCGCGCCCCGCGATAGGGCTCAAAGTCAGTCCGAGGAGGCTTCCAGCTGCATCGATAGTAGGCCGCAGAGCCCGGAGAATGTGATCTGAAAATTGATCACATATCCGGGAAGGTAATATCCTGAAAAGAAAAGGTTTCCCCCCGATCCACTTCCCGCTCCCCCCACATAAAACAAACCGAAGAACATTAAAACAAAACTTTTAACAAACTAAAAATAACAAAAAGAGTGAAAAGACAAACAGACTACCGGCAGGGCTGCCATCTCCCTGCTGCCCCCTGGTGGGGAAATCCAGATGCTGGTTTACAAAAAAAAGACACGGAATTCCAGAGTAACTCAGCAAGTCAGGCAACATCTTTGGAGAAGATCCCATTAGATTGCTTCACCTCAGTGAGAAGCTTGTTAGGAGTGAGGCACAACACTGTAGTGAGAAAGGATGAAAGTAGGGTTTCGGCCCGAAACGTTGCCTATCTCCTTCGCTCCATAGATGCTGCTGCACCCGCTGAGTTTCTCCAGCATTTTGTGCACCCTCGATTTTCCAGCATCTGCAGTTCCTTCTTTAACACAAGGATGAAAGAATGTTTGATGAAAGACAACTTGCTTCACACTAGTTTGATGAAGATGGCAGCAGTTAGTGCATAGATTTAAAGTGAGAGGAAGGAATTTTAATGGGGATCTGAGGGATTTTTTAACATAAATGGTTAACATCTGGAATTCCCTGCAGGGGAGGTGGTGAATCAGATACAATCACCGCATTTCAGAGGCATTTTGACAAACGTTTAAATAGGCACGACAAAGAAGGATAGTATGACACATGTGATGGTCTTGGCATCTTTTCAGCACAGACATTGTAGGGCAAGGGGCCTGTTCTTGTGTTGTACTGTTTTATGTTCTATGATTTATTTCTAGAGAATACACCAGAAATGTTGAACTGGTGGAAGACACGGGAAGAGATGTAGGCATGGAATGGAATAGGCGCCATTTTGTGGCCGAAAGTCATCAGTTTCCAAATTCCACTATAACAAAGTAAAATAATAGAAACAAAACAGCCTGGTGTTGAAGTCGTTAGTGCTGTTGCCTCACAGCTCCCTGGGCTTGGTTACATGCCTGACCTTCGGTGCTGTCTCTTTGCTACACATTTTTCAAATCAATATGTGGGTTTATACCAGTTGATCATATTTCCCCCTCATGTTCCAAAGGTTAATTGACCAAGGTTAATAAATCACCTCTAATCTAGGCACATGGTGAAAGAATAAAATGAGAGTTTTTTGGGCGGGAGTGAGGATGTTACACAGATCTAGAGAACTACAAGGGAGAATAGAATTGAGTAGTTAGGAGCCAGTGTAGACTTGATGGGCCAAATGGCCTGCTTCTATGCCATAACAAGAAACCTGAGCAGATCAAGCTGAGTGAGTTGTGACAAAGTGTTTTCAACATGAATTATGATTTCTGTTCTTTTATCCACAGATGTTGCCTGGCCTGCTGAATGTTTTCGGCATACCTGCTTATATTTATTTATCTTTTACTCCAGCATCTTTCAATGATTCAATCATACTTTATTGTCACATGTACCAAGGTGCAGTGAAATGCTTTGTTTTGCATACAACCCAGTTCGATAGCAGACCCCACCTGGACAGCACACAAGCGTCATCACGTTTTGGCACTGACGAAGTTGCAAACGTTCACCAAACAGTCCGATCTACTGCCTGCCTGCACGTGGCAGTAGCTACCCCGCCAGGTCCTCCTTTCGTTCTCGGCGGCACTCCTCGCTCTCCGACGGGAACACTCCCGGCGTGCTGCCCAGCAGGAACCTATATCTCTACCTGTGGCCTTAGTGTGATGAGAGCAGCACATCAACTGCACAGTAACCCCAGCTTTAAAACTAGAAAGCACATCAATAATGCTGCACCAACTGGACAGATTGGATAGATCTAATATCCTATCTATTGGTTTTGGCAGTTTTTCAATGAGGACGACTATCTTAACTGTGCAACAACTGTATGTTTCAGATACAAGGAAGCCATGGTGAATATGTCGTCACTGCACAAGGATCGGCCGGTGGAGCCCCTGGCCCTCTCTGTCTATTGGGTGGAGTTTGTGATGAAGCACAGAGGAGCCAAACATTTGCAAACTGCCGCTCACCATCTGAACTGGGTGCAATACCACTGCTTGGATGTAATCGCCATCCTCCTCGCTGTGGCCCTCCTGCTGGTCTACCTGATGTTCAAGAGCTGCTCAATCTGTCTACACAGAGTGAGGGGACTTGGAAAGAACAAAGTTGACTGAAGCACTCGAGATGAGGCTTCTCAGGGCATCTGATTATCTGACCTTCCCTCCACAATCATGCACCAGAGTCAACCCATGGACACCACTTGCTCCGAGTCAGACCTCTTGACAGTCTCCACAACTTTCCTCTTCCATCCGTGGTCGTACCAGCATCTAAGTTCGGCTCTAAAAACACCCCTGCCTCTCTCTCAGAGTTTCCTTGAAATCTCCCTCGTTCATCAATGTTTGGAGATCTTCCCAAATATTTACTTATGTACTTAACCCTAGAACGTTAGGCCAAGGCATAGGTGCAGAATTGGACCATAGAGCCCATCAAGTCCACTCCGCCATTCAATCACGGCTGATCTATTTTCCCCTCAAGATGCCATTCTCCTGTCTTTTCCTTGTAACCTTTGACATCCTTACTAATCAAGAGTCTATCAATTCAAAGCCTGTTTTAAAAATACCCATGACTTGGCCTCTGCAGCCACTGAGGCATTGAATTCCACAGATTCACCACTCTCTGGCTAAAGAATTGCCTTTAGTTGTTTGTAACTGCTGCTGTGCAGATCCTTTGACGTTTCACAATGTTCGATATACCTTTTAAGTGCAAGATGTTACTCAAGTGAACTCCCCAGATTAATGAGGTCTGTTCACACGGGAGATTCTCATTTAAGGTATAACTTATCTTTCACAAATCTACACCTGGAGGAGTAAGCAATGTCCTTCATTTCCCAGCCCCAACATTTTAACCACCTCACTGGAATGTCAACTACTATCCTTTAAGTCTAGATAGATTCAGATTTTTTATTCTGTTATGACCAAGGTCTCTATTAGTTGGTATTTCATAATTCCAAAATGGATTAAATAACAAAGTAAATCATCTCCAACTACAATCCTATAACTGGCCAACCAATTGTATGTATTAGTTAAAAACAAACAAAAAATCATACATGACAAAGATGATCAACAATCTGCATGATGTAAATTTAAAATCCCTTGGACCTGACATGCATTCCATGAGAATGACCAGAAGATGGCACCAGAAGTCAAGAATGTTTTATTGTCATATGTCCCAAAACGGAATGATGAAATTCTTACTTGCAGCAACACAATAGATATGTAAACATAGTATTCTGTAAATACCATAATAAACAACAATAAAAACAGTCTTTGATGATGTTGGCTTCCTTCTTGAGGCCGACTCCTGTAGATCCCTTCGAAGGTGGGGAGGTTAATACCCGTGATGGACTGGGTTCACCACTTTTTGAAATCTTCGTTCCTGGGCGTTTGAGTTGCCAAACCAAGCCGTGATGTGACCAGTCAACATGCTCTCTACTGTACACCTGTAGAAGTTTAAGATAATAATCAATGACATACCGAATCTCCTCAATTTTCTTAGGAAGTAGTGGCATCGATGGGCTTTATGATTGGGACTTGTTGGGACCAGGGCAGATCTTCAGAGATATGCACGCCCAGGAATGTGAAGTATTTTACTCTTTTCACCACCATCCCGTCGATGAACACTGGTTTATGGATCCTCGGCCTTCCTCTTCTACTGACGTTGAGAGCAAAATTGTTGTTCTGGCAGCATTCTGTCACACCATTCAGTATACTCTGACATCATCATCCACAATATGTCCAATATGGTGGTGTTGTTGGCAAATGTAAAGATGGAGTTGCAAACTGTATCCAGCTGCACAGTCATAGCTACAGAGTGAGTTAAGCAGGGGGGTGAGCACACAACTTGAGGTGCTCCTGTGCTGAAGGTTATCGAGGAGGAAATGTTGCAGCTAATTCATACTGATTGTGTTTTGTTAATGATCTAGTTACAGAGGGATGCACGGGGACCCAGTTCCCTGAGCTTGGTAACCAGTTTGGGGGTATGGTGGTGTTGAACCCTGAGCACAGTCGATGAACAACAGCCAAATGCCACCAATTCAACTTAATTTTGAAATCTTGATCAAAAACTCAAGGGATTGATTGAAATATTAAAGTTGAGATAGTAAATTAACATTTTCTATGATTTTTATTAGTTTGAAAGTCTAGATGGCAGATCCAATTGAATTTCTGGTCAACAGATGCCTCCCAGAATATTCTGGCTGTGGGTGTGGGGAGCGGTGTTAAACCAGCTGCTCTTTACCTACTGCTCGACTTTGTACATTGCAGTTCTCAGCGCTGGCTATCATCAACCTACTTCAGTAGTTCCTGACGCATTGTGTGCCAGGGGCGGGAATCCCATGGGGGCCAGGGGGGACATGACCCCCTCTGTTTTGAGAGGTGGGGGACGATCCCCCCCCCCCCCATTTTTTGTAATCCCGATTTTAAAACCCGGTGAAATCTCCGCTTTCCGCGAGACAGTGGGGGTGGGACTGATGATCGAGGGTGCCGATTGGATGAGAGAGACGTCGGTCAGCAGGCAATGGGGACGGGGCACGATGATTCAGTGCAATGATTGGAGGAGGGAGAAGTGGGGGGGGTGGGACTGAGGATAGAGTGCGGTGATTGGAGGAGGGAGACGTGCCAAAACACTCTCGGCATAGACCTGCGCCTCATCCGCAGCCAGGATCGATCCCAGCTGTCCCGTCCCCACCTGAGTGCTCCCCCCCACCCACGCCTGGGGTGACCAGAGACGTCGGGAGTCAGACGGGAGCTGTGCTCGGCCCCAGACCCACAGCCAGCGCAGAGAAGCAGCGCTAAACCCAGCTTAACTTTGCCTGTCCCGCCAGGTTAACCTACAGCCCTGCCTGGACTTCCGGGAAATATGGCCTAGGTTTACAGCCAGCGCGGAGAAGCAGCGCTGGTGTCCCGTCAGTCCAGGCAGGGCTGTAGGTTAACCCGGGGACACAGGCAGAGTTGCACTGCATTTAGCGCTGGATTGAGCCTCCAAAGCCTCGCGAGCATGTATGAGTATGCACATGCGTGCGCGGTCGCCAAGAAATTGTGTCCCCCCTGTCCCCCGGTCCCCTCTATATTTTGATAGCGATTTCCGTGCCTGTTGTGTGCAGATATGTGGCCACATCTAGGACCCACCAATACCCATTCAAGTAGAAAACCTGCAACTCCCTGCGGCATCTGCAGTCCCACATCACTGATCTCATGTTAACTTGGCCCAGCTATTCCATATGAAAATGTACAGCTTAAGAAAAGGCCATTTCGCCCACCACATCTGAGATGGCCCTTCAAAAGAGCGGTCTGATTTACTTCATTGGCTCTGATGCCCTGCAGAAATTATGTAATACTTTTCAAAGGCAATGAAACATTGTGTTTTTAATACTGTGGTTTATTTACTAAGCCGTTGTAAATTATTTAAGCCACTGACAGAGTGCGAAGTTTGGCTGTTGGATGCCTTTCTGTGACACTGTACATTGTTGCAATGCCCACCCGTCCCATGACTCTCTTGTCCAATTGGATCTCATTTCACAGAAGGCTTAGAAATAATGCCCAGCTCCCCTTTCGCTAGAAAGCAACAGTGTGGCACCAGTAATGTCCACATAAACAACGGACGTGGCATAAATCGAGTAGGTTTGAGAACTGAATCTCTCAGGGGGGGGGGGGGGGGGGGTGAGGATGGGTGTTGTTGAAGCTGCATTCATCCAACCCAGCAGGCATTATGCTCCTGATATTTTGAAGTTATGGAAAGGCTCTAGGGGTCAGGGGATGAGTCCGTCAGAAGATTAGATGGCTGTGGAGACCAAGTCAATGGATATATTTAAGGCGGAGATTGACAGATGTTTTATTAGTAAGGGTGTCAGGGGTTATGGAGCGAAGGCAGGAGAATGGGATGGAAAGGGAAAGATAGATCAGCCATGATTGAATGGCGGAGTAGACTTGATGGGCCTAATGAACTTATTCTGCACCTAGATCTTATGAACTTTACCACAGTATACACTGCAATGGTGTTCATGTGGCAGTGCAGTTGAGCTTGTTCACAGGTGACCCCACAGGATATCAACAGGGGAGAACTCGTTGACTGAATGCCAAGGATGGACACTCCTGTGATGAGAATGTTAATTGCACTGGTCAGCCTATGTCTGAAAGTTGTCCAGATCTTACTCCATGCAAGTGTGAGCTGCTTCACTTGCTGAGGTGTGGTGATTGTAACTGAACTTTATGCAGTCATTAGAAAACATCCCCACTTCTGAACTTGTGATAGAAAGAAAATTCTGATAGAGCAGCTAAAGATAGGCGAGTGGAGATACTGCACTGAAGGACTCCTACTGTGATGTCCTGGGGCTGGCATGATTGACCTCTGTCAATTGCCCAGAGTGGTTGCCATATAACCGAACTGAGCATTGGGGTATATACTGTTGGTAAATAAATGCTGTTTTAGGCATTGTTGATAACACCTCCCATCACTGCTGATGATTGATAGTGGACATATTGAACAAAAACTTGCCTCCTTTGATTAATCTCGCTTATAATTGGGCAATTTAAGCGAGATACCTGGGCAATTTTCCACATTGTCACTAGATGGCAGTGGTGGGACTTTGCTGGAACATGTCAGATAGATGCACAGTCTTCACCACTGCAGCCAGGATGTTTCTGGTCGCTTTGCTGTATCCAGAGTAATTTGAATCGGCTGGAGCCTGGCTTCTCTGATGTGGAGATGAAGCTATTTTCGAGTTCAAAACCAGAAGGAACATAAGATGGATCATTTACTCAGAACTGAACAGGATTGTGAATGTCATAGATCCATCGATCAATGGAGCCATAGGGCGATACAGTAATACAGCACAGACACAAGCCCTTCAGCCATGATGTCCTGCTTCACCCAATTTCACTGGTCCTACACCAATCTCATTTTATTTTCCCCACGCTCCAATCAATATTCCCAGATTGTATCACTCACCTGCACACTCAAAGCAATTTACATCAACCAATTAACCTACCAACCCGTTGTGTTAAAGAAGGAACTGCAGATGCTGGAGAATCGAGGGTACACAAAAGGCTGGAGAAACTCAGCGGGTGCAGCAGCATCTAAGGAGCGAAGGAGATAGGCGACGTTTCGGGTCAAGACCCTTCTTCAGACTGATCAGGGATCAGGGAAACGAGAGATATAGACGGTGATGTGGAGAGATAAAGAACAATGAATGAAAGATATGCAAAAAAGTATCGATGATAAAGGGAACAAGCCATTGTAAGCTGTTTGTGGTGTGAAATTGAGAAGCTAGTGCGACTAGGGTGGGGGAGGGAGATAGAGAGAGAGGGAATGCCAGGGCCCGAGGGCTGAGGGAGAGGTGGGAAGGGGAGGAGACAGCAAGGGTTAACAGAATTGAGAAAATTCAATGTTCAAGCCCAGAGGATGCAGACTCCCCAAGCGGAATATGAGGTGCTGTTCGGGTAGGGGGAGTTGAAGTGGTGAGCCACCGGGAGGTCAGCTTGGTTATTGCGGACCGAGCAGAGGTGTTCGGCGAAACGATCGCCAAGCCTCCGCTTGGTCTCACCGATATAGATCATCTGGCATCTGGAGCAGCGGATGCAGTAGATGAGGTTGGAGGAGGTGCAGTTGAACCTCTGTCGGACCTGGAAGGACGGCTTGGGTCCCTGAAAGGAGTGGAGGGGGGAGGTGAAGGGACAAGTGTAGCATTTCTTGCGGTTGCAAGGGAAAGTGCCCGGGGAAGAGGTAGAGCGGGAGGGAAGGGAAGAATTGACAAGGGAGTTGCGGAGGGAGCGGTCTTTGCGGAAGGCAGACGGGGGGGAGATGGGAAGGTGTGGCGAGTGGAGGGGTCACATTGGAGGAGGACTATGTGTTGTATTTGCCGGCTGGTGGGGTGAAAGGTGAGGACCAGGGGAACTCTGCCCTGTTTGCGAGTGGGGGAATGGGGAGAGAGGGCAGTGTTGCGGGGTATGGAGGAGACCCTGGTGCGAGCCTCATCAATAGTGGGGGAGGGGAATCCCCGTTCTCTGAAGAATGTGGCCATTTGTGATGACCTGGTGTGGAACACCTCATCCTGGGAGCAGATGCGGCGTAGACGGAGGAATTGGGAATAGGGGATGGAGTCCTTACAGGAAGCAGGGTGGGAGGAAGAGTAGTCCAGGTAGCTGTGGGAGTCAGTGGGTTTGTAGTGGATGTCGGTCAGGAGTGTATCACCTGCAATCTACCAACCCGCATGTCTTTAGGATATTGGAGGAAACTGGAGCATCTGTGGGAACCCACGTTGTCATAGAGAGGATGTGCAAATTCCACTCAGTGAATTGGACTGTTCTTGGATTCTTCTCCTGGTTTACTCATCCACCATCATTCAGGACGAGATATGGCAGGTGGGCTGAGCTTCGGTCCGTCCTACTGGTTGTGAGATCATTTAGCTTCTTCCGCTGTGTCTGTGTTTTGCTGTTTAATGAATAACTTTCCCAGGTTGACAAATCGCTTTTAGCTATGCCTGCTGATGTTCCCAATGAACCAGGATTGATCCTCTAGTTTGATCGTAATGGTAGAATCAGGGAAATGTTATGCTCTGAACATGAATTCTAAGGCAGCTCTTTGTGCCAGGCCTGCTTGCATTTGACACCTCACATCCTGAAGTCTGTAATAAATCCACCAGAAGCACAACATTGTCATTGCGTGGCTGCCCCAATCAAACTCCAGATTTATCATCAGTTAAAATGTTGTTACCAATTTCAAAACTTATATAAACCTGTGCTACTGGTAGTGAGGGCTCAATTTGCCAACTATTCTAAACCAGGCATGCACTTGTTCTTCCTGATTAGTGTCACAATGTTTCTTTGCCCCAGTTCTGTTTAGCTCCAGAAGTTAAGTTTTAGTGGAAGAGGATTGAGTACATTCTGTATCTTTGCAGGCGTGTGCCGGCCGTGAAGTGTAGAGTTGTTCTGATCTTTGGTTCTGTACTTCAGTCTTGTGAAAGGAATGCTGGTTGAAACTTGCATTCCATGGTCAGACATGTATTGGATCTGTACTGATTAATTAATTTTAATTAAGATCTAAATAAGATCTAAATTTACCAATTATCCCATTGTTTCGCCCATTAGTTTGATTACGTCTTCTATTTTAAATTTAACAAGAAAGAAGTAGAAAAAGAGAGAAAGACCAGATAGTGCAGTCCAGGAGTGAACGAGTGAAAGCTTACAGAAGAATAAGAAGACAAAAGCCAAAAATAATGAAGAAAAAGAAAAAAGGGACCATTACGTGTTGATATACCTGCTGCATTTCTCACCTGTTCGGGAGTAGGTTTAATTCCAGAGTTGTGTTGCACCATACTATACTTGTAATGAATCAATGAAAGACCATATCTTTAAAAATTTCTCTGATTTTCCTGCTAAGACGAGTCTCATATCTTCAAAATGTAGCGTCTCAGACATGCATGTGATCCACATTTTAAGCGTTGGGGTGGATGCATTTTTCCAAAATTTAAGTTTTTTTTGCCATTATCAGGCCGTAATTAAGGAAACTTTGAAATATTGATAGCTCAGAGCAGGCACCTGTTGTTCCAAAAATAATCAATTCTGTATTGGGGTCCAGTTTTGTTTTTAATAATTTTGAGAAGATTTCAAAGATTTATTTCCAAAGTGTATGGAGTTTTATGCAAGAGGTGAATGAGTGTGTTATAGTTGCTTCTTGCGATAAACATTTGTCGCAGATGGGAGATACATTTGGGAAAATTTTGTTCAGTTTAGTTTTTGAGTAATATAGTCTATGTAGTATTTTAAATTGGATTAGAATGTCTTACGTTAATCGAACAATTATGTACATATAAAAAATATTTTTCCCATCTGTCTTTGGGAATTTTTAAGCTTAATTCCTGTCCCCACTCTCTTCTAATTACATCTGACGATGGAATTTCTATATTTAGAATGATATTGTGCAAGTATGATATTAAATTATTTGACTGCGTTTCTATTAATATCTTCATCTAATATATCTGGCAGCAGAGTTTGATATTCGTGGGTATATGTTTTCAAATAATCTCGAATTTGAAGATGTCTGAAATATTGATTACCTTTCAGATTGTATTTTGATTGTAAATTCTCAAATGATGAAAGATTTCCCATTACGTACAAATCTCCAACCTTTTTAATTCCTAGTCTTTCCCAATGAATAAACGTTTTATCTATAGTAGATGGTTTGAACGACGGATTATTAGCTATTGGAGAAAGAAGAGATAGATTTCTTAGTTTAAGAGTAAGTTTTACTTGTCTCCAAATTCGTAAAGTGCTATGAATAATCGGGTTTTTCTTGTATATTGTATTCTTCAACTTTATTGGGGAGAGAAGGCTCGCGCCTATGTTAAAAGGTGAACACTCTACCTGTTGACCTGAATTGTCCAGCCAGTGAATTACATTTTTAATATTCACTGCCCAGTAATAGTACAAGAAATTAGGGAGCGCCAGTCCACCAAATTCTTTGGGTTTACATACATGTCGTCTATGAATTCTGTGTGATTTATAATCCCAAATAAAATTTGTAATGTGGGAATCAAGTTAAAAAAAAATTTAGGTAGATCTATCGGTATTGATTGAAATAAGTAGAGAATTTGTGGGAGAAAAATCATTTTTATGGCATTTATTCTGCCTATTAGAGACATCGGAAGTGTTTGCCAGAATTGAATCAAAGCGTTTAATTTAGCAACTAAAGGTAGGAAGTTTGCATTTAAATGTTTCTGTAGCAATTCTAAAAGGAAATTTTAAAAGGTGTGTCGACTCTTGGGGTTTTATCGCCATGATTTCACTTTTATTCCAGATTATTCTATATCCTGAGAAAGAACCGAATTCCTCTATTAAATTTAGTGTATTTGGTATACTAACTTGCGATTTTGTAATATATAGTAATACGTCATCTGCATATAATGATATTTTATTATTGGAATGTTTAGTATTATATCCATGAATATTCAGATGCCTTCTTATACTTTCCACTAAGGGCTCTATCGCAAGAGCAAATAGCAGTGGTGATAATGCACAACCCTGTCTATTGCCCCTGGATAAGTGAAATTTCGGAGAAAGTATGTGGTTGGTCAATATTCTAGCAGTCGACCTGTCATATAGTAATTTTATCCATGAAATAAAGTTTTCTCCCATCTGAAATTTTTGCAGTACTATGAAGAGGTATTCCCATACTACTTGGTCAATGCTTTTTCTGCATCTAATGAAATAATGAATAAGTCTTCTTCTTCAATTTTGTGTGAATACATTATATTAAAAAAGACGTCTCAGATTATTAAATGAATGTCTCTTGGGTAAACGTCGTTTGATCCGCATGTATTAATTTACTAACATATTTACTTAATCTTCTTGCCAGAGTTTTCGCTAGTATTTTCTGACCTGTATTTAATAATGCAATAGCTCTGTATGAAGCAGGGTCTTCTAGGTCTTTATCTTTTTTATGTATGAGTGTAATAGTGATTCTGCTAGTGTTTCTGGTAGTGTCTGTTCTTTAAATGCATATGTGTAAAGCTTGTGTAAACGTGGTGAGATTACCTCGTAAAATCTTTTATAAAATTCATTACTGACTCCATCTGGTCCCGGAGATTTATCATTCTTCAGTGAATTTATTGTCTCTTCTATTTCTTTGATTGAAACCTGTGCTCCTAATTCCTCTTGTTCCAACGGATTATGTTTTGGGAGATTGCAGTTGTCCAGAAAGTTTATAATTTTATTGTTGTCTGTTGTTGTTTTGGATGTATATAATTTTTGATAAAATTGAGCAAATTTTTTATTAATGTCTTTAGGCAGCATCAACACTTCACCTTTATCTGATTTGATTTTTAGAATAGTATGATCCTTTTCCTCTTTTTTCAGCTGACATGCCAGAAGTTTGTGTGGCTTATCGCCAAATTCGAAATTTTCCTGCTTTGTAATTTGAAATAATCTAATGATTCTTGCAGATAAAATTTGGTTTAGTTTAACTTTCAATATTGCTATCTTGTTGTGTTTATCTATAGTTGGATCTTTCGTGTTTTCTAAATCAAGTTGTCTAATTTGTTTTTCTAGTTGCAATTCTTCCATCCTATTTTTTTTATTTTGAAAAGCTTTGTATGAAATAATAGAACCTCTGATAAACGCCTTAAAGGATTCCCATACTAGGGAGGGTGAGATGTTTGGGTGTTGTTAGTCTCAAAGAAAAGTTCCATCTGTTGTTTATATATTAGGTATATATAACCATCCGGGTTGTTTAAAATGTGGGGATTGAACCTCCAAAACTATTTTTTATTGCGTGTTCCTTCTAGTTTTATGAAGAAGGTTAACGGAGAGTGATCAGAGATGACACTATTATGATATTTAGGATTAGTTGTAAAGTGAATTAATTTTGTGTCCACTAGGAAGTAGTCAATACATGTGTAGGTTTTATGTACCGATGAATAAAAGGAATATTCCCTTCTGGCTGGGTTTGCAATTCTCCATACATCTGTTATATTTGTGTTTTTTATGTATGTATTTAAAAGTTCACTAGATTTTGATTGTATATTAAGTCTCTTTTGTTGGGCAGATTTATCCAGATATTGATCCAGAACGCAATTGAAATCTCCCCCAATTATCACATTTTGGTAATTTTGTACTCAGAAATTATATTCAGGATTTTATTTAAAAATTGTGGATTATCAAAATTAGGAGCATAAATATTTACCATGGTGAGTGGAGTAGAGTGTATCTCTCCAGTAATTATGACATACCTCCCCTCTTTGTCTGCGATGCTGTTCTTATGTTTAAATGGTATGCCTTTACGAATTATAATTGCGGCACCCCTAGATTTAGAGAGATAGGAGGAGTGATATGTTTGACCAATCCAATTTGCCTTCAGCCTGGTCTGAGCTTGAAGTTTCAAGTGTGTTTCCTGTAGAAATATTATATCGGCATTGAGTGATTTTAATTGGGCAAGAATCTTACCCCTTTTGATTGGCTCATTAGCGCCCCTTATGCTCCAGCTACAAAACGTAATTCCTCCAATTTTCTTTTGCACATCGGCTTGCATTGTAAATTACATTGGTATCTTTATGTCAGATGGTGCAACACAATACCTCAAGCTTCTGGGTGTTGGGTGGGTGCTCACAGCTGCTACACTCTGTTGGTATATACCTTGTAAATGTGCCCTTAAAGAAAAATCAATATCAAAAAAAGTGCTCAATAACATAAAAATTGTGATAAAACAGTATTAAAAAAAAATACTGCAAGAAAAAAAACCACCAAATGGTGGGAGAAAAATTCTTGAAACCTTCCTTAAGTGTTAAGTAACATTCAGCTCCATTCCTTTAAACAAGTATTGTGAAAAAGAAGGAACAGTTCAAAACCGGGTAATATAGAGAAAACCATCGAACATGTAGTTCTACTAAAATCTTCAACTGGACAAGTATTTACTATTTATTAACAATTACTGTATTTACCTTAGCAGACAAAGCCCAGTATATTTAAGTAAGAAACTGTTGGTTGGAAGGGGTTAACCAAAATTACAATCTTGGGTGCCTGCCAACTTTTTCACTCCCTTCCAGCTTAATTCCTTGTTAGTTTATCTTGAGCGTAACTGGGAATTTGTCTTCCCGAATCGATTACGCATATTTTAGTATATTAGTATATTAGTATACTAATCCAACGGATTTAACTAGCAATCATAAATCTGAAGCATGTTCATTAGTGACTTAAAATAACGGAAAATTGAATAATTATTCGGTTATGCTAGTACTTTTTAAATTAGTATACATGAGTTAGTCCAGTTATTTATGTGTTAGTATATAAATATTGATATCTTTTTATTCGTGAATTATTACGTTCAGCTCCAATTATTTTAATTTTTCTGTGCTGTGTAACTCCATTTTAAAAAATCTTTCATTCAAAAAAAATTTGTCCTTAATTTTACATTCCAAATTCGATAAGATGTCTAGACTTCACCGCATGTAACTTCTTCGGCCATCTTATCGAGAACATTGGTACATAAAAAGCTGGAGAAACTCAGCGGGTGCAGCAGCATCTAAGGAGCGAAGGAGATAGGCGACGAGACCCTTTCGGGTCGAGACCCTTCTTCAGACTTATCGAGAACATTTGTGCTTATATTTATTCAAAAAGTCATATTTTCTCAGTTTCCCCTCTCCAGGTATATATAAAAGTTAAACCTCCAGATAACCGTGATATTTTACTTATCCTTTAATATCCTTTGTTAGCTCTTGTGTGTATTTAAATGCTTCTTCTGAATCAATAAAGAAACACTCCAAATCATTACATGTAATCCTCATTTTTGCAGGATAGATTACTCCATACCTTGTTCGGAATTCCTTTCAGGATCAGTCTTGTCTTTGTAAATAGGGCACGTTTCTTAGCCACTTCAGCTGGGTAGTCTCTAAAGAATCGTATGATTTCACCATCAAACATCAGATTTTTTTTCATAATATCTTCAAGAGCTGCTATGTCGTGAAGTTTCATTATAATCTGTCTTGGTGGGGCTCCTGGCCTCAAATGTGCCCTCTGAACTTGGTGTGCAACATATCTACTTTCGGGTTTTCAGACAGCTTGAAAGCTTGTTTAAGTAAGTTGGCAGTGAACTCCCGAGGGTCCAATCGAGTCCCCTTTCCTTCTCTCACTCCAACTATCCTTAAATTCTGCCATCTTGACCGAGCTTTGAGGTCGAGACATTTGTCGGTCATTCTAGCCAGTTGCCCAGAAACTCAGTCTTGATCTTCTTTCATTCTCTTAATCGCTTCAGACATTTCCTTCATCGTAGTTTCCAGATGTTTAATAGCAGTGCTGCGTTCTGCAGAAGTAGTGATAACAGGCTCCAACTTTTCATTGTAATCTTCTTCAACCCGTTCAATTTCTGCTTTTAGATCGGTCTCTACATTCTCAATACGTTGCTTTAGCAATTTACCAATTGTTTCAATAACTTGCGTATTCCCGAGCTGCATTCTTGTAGCCAGCTCGGAAATCTCCTTATGTAACATATCAGCAAAGTCTTTTGACACAGCTGCTCTTAAAGACTGCTCCTGTTTTTTTACCATTTCTTCCATTTCAGCAATGAATCTTCGACCTTCCGTTTCTTCTTCAGACCCTTCTGGAGTTGTTTGTGGTGTTTTTCCCACCTCCTTAACAAGCAATCTGGTCAGAGGTCTTGAAGTGGGTCGTTTGGGTGAGTTCCTTTTCCTCATTTAAAAGTGCCGTTATTCCCCGTTATTTTGCGACGATATCTGATGACGTCACTTACGCGACGTCAGGCATCCCCGGTGAGTATTTTTAGATGGGTCCCATCTTTATTTGAAGGCTTTTTAGCGCTTTTAGTGCATCGTCGGGAATGGAGCCAAATGCTGCGCCTCTCACTGCTCCATGGCACCACCAGAAGTCTCTGGGAGGCAATGCATTTTAACATGATGTTCTATTGTTCAAGCACAGGAGTTGAAGTAAGGCAGCATTGCAATCTGTCAGCAAATGCATTTAACACTGAAAGTGACCGCATTGGTATGCAGAATGGAAGGGCAGAGAGGAGTACAGTAAACCCCCATATTTACGAACTTCTTTCCAATGGATTTTGGTTATTGCGGACAGAACTACCAACCTTCAATGCCAGGCTGGGATGCCTACACGAGACTTGGCCCGCACTTGCCAGCTGCTTCCAGGTTGAATTGTCAACACCAGCACTGCTGCGCACTGTCTCCCGGCCCACTTCCTGGCTGGGCTGATGATGCCACACCTGCGCCGGATCACCTCCTGGCTGCTTCCAGGCAAGACACACTGCTGCCACTGCCGGCCCACACAGCTACTTTCAGGCCGCGCCTGCTGCCGCCAATGCCACCACCATCACTGAGTCTTATCTGCACTCCGCTGATCCTCGCCTCTCCCCTGCCATCAGTGAGCTGGGGCTGTCAACTCATCTGGATTCCAGGCCCAGTTCCAGACCAAGTGTCTGAAGAGGGTTTCAACCCGAAACGTCACCTATCCATGTTTTCCAGAGATACTGGCTGACCTGCTGAATTACACCAGCATTTTGTGTCCTTTTGTGTATTAACCAGCATCTGCAGTTCTTTGTTTCTGCTAGTTTATACAATGATTATCCCTTACTTGGTTATAACGGACAATGGGCAATAACGAACACCATTCACCATTTTGTACAGCACAGAAACAGCCCCTTTGACCGACTGAGTCCACATCGACCATTAACAACCCAACTACACCAATTCCATTTAATTGTCCCCACATTCCCATGAACTCTCCCATATTCTAGCGATTAGTTACTTACCTTCAGCGGCGCTGCAGTTCTGCCACTGGCCGTGTGCGCGACTTTGGCGCCTTTGAGGGGGGGGGAGGCGGGATTAAAATTCAGGTTTGTACTGCCTGTCGGAGGCGGATTTCCTCGGGCTGCTAACTGCTGAAGAAAAATCGATTGGACTTCCGTTCCCGTTTTTTAAATTTTTTTAATCGCCAATTTAATAATTGGATTAAAATAAAAAGCAATTTCTAACGACCTCAATGCCTATGATGTGACGGATCACAAGAACGGGACAAAACAAAGGGTGAGTCGTTTATTTTACATATAATCTTGCTTCTTGGGATGGCTTTAATCTAATTTTACGTTGTGAAAATGTTATTTGGGCCCCATACGAACCGGCAGTGTCTTTCCTGCCGATATGTGGTTCAAATTCACCTCAAATGCAATGTTCCAATTGATCGCGTCCCACTCGCAAGATGATTAAAATGCTCTATTTTTTTGGACAATCATGTCATAAGAGCATCTAAATCGTCAGCGGCCAATTAACCCATCAACTTGCATGTCGCTTCGATGGGGGATGAAACCAGAGCTCTCAGAGGAAATCCATGCGGTCACAGGGAGAACATGCAAACTCCACGCAAACTATGCTGGTTCAGGATCGAACAAGATGAACATAAGAAGACAAGAAGGAGAACAGTCCTAGGAGTCCTTCCTGTCATTCATCAGGTTAATGATTGAGGGGAGGGGGAGTGGGGGGACGGGAGAGGGAAAATTGAAAGCCTGGAAGAATGAAGTAAAGGGAAAGGAGGGAGGGGTGAAGGAAAAAGAATGGGAAGGATGAGATTGGCAAGTGGAGGGTAGGAAGGGTTGAAAGTGAGATAAAAAGAGAAGGGAAACTTGAGTGAAAGGCAGGTTGGTAAAGAGCAAAGCAGAGATGGAGCAGGGGAAGGAAAGGGAAACTGCAAAATACTGCAGATGCTGGAATCTTGAGCAAAATTCAAAGTGCTGGAGGAAGTCAGCAGATCAGGCAGCAGCTGCGGAGGGAAATTGACAGATTACGGTTGGGACCTACCCAAAATGTTGGCTCCATTACCCTCCACAGACTGACAGGGAAGATGAAGGTGAGGGTGGCAGAGAGCAAGGTCCTGAAGAATTTACTGAGGCCCCACACTCCTGTAATAACAACAATAAAAGGTACAACATAGAATAAATCAACATGCTGGACAGCTGACCACAATGTTTCAACCCAAGGCTGTGATGAAGGGAATTACAAATCTCCTGTTAAATGCTTTTCTTGATTATCTCTCTGAAAGCATGCAGTACATGGACAGTGTACTGTAGATCGACACAAAATGCTCGATTAACTCAGCGGGACCGGCAGCATCTCTGGAGAGAAAGAATGGGTGACGTTTCTTCAGTCTGAAGAAGGGTCTTGACCCTGAAACGTCACCCATTCCATGTCTATGTTTGGTTTAAAACCAGCATCTGCAGTGCATTCCTACACACGATAGTATTTGGTTCTCACAGTTGCGAATGAGAGCTTTGAAGGGTGCTGATAGCGAATTTCTGATTAGATTTTACTTCGGAGTCACATGAGTGATTCCGTGAAGAAGCCCGCCAGCCCGCATGCGCGTCAATTCGCCTCCACCCACACGGCATACACCGAGCCGCACTTTTATTCCTTCACAACAGGAGTGCGCAAATGCACAAGCTGAAATCAAATCTTTACTCAAGAAAGGGGTAATTGAAAAGTCGAGTCATGAGTCTCAACAATTTGTGTCCAATACATTTATTAGGCAAAAGAAAGATGGAAGATGTCGAATCATCCTTTATTTGACTGAGTTTAACACCTTTGTGCAGTGCTCAGTATAAACACTTCAAAATGGAAAACTTTGTTACTGCCAAACAACTGGTTTCCAAGGGATGTTACATGGCATGCATCGACCTCAAAGATGATTACTGTTCGGTGGCCATTCATGAAGGCCACAGGAGATATTTGAAGTTTAGCTGCATGGGGCAATTGTGGCAGTTTAAAGCATTGCCTAATGGGTTAACCTCAGCCCCCAGACTATTCACTAAATTGCTAAAACCAGTCCTGGGGCTACTCAGGGCACAGAATCATATAGTCATGGCATACTTGGATGACATCTTAATCATTGGGAAGACTATGGAATTAGCTGAATTATCTGTGTCAACTACCAAACTCATGTTATAAAGACTGGGGTTCCTAATCCATCCAGTTAAGTCCAAATTGGTACCATCTAGAATATTTGATTATTTGGGATTCACATGTCAGTGACTCTGCTATGGGGCAAGCAATTACAATTAATTGAAGCCTGCAGCAACCTCATTGTTAAGAACCAACCTTCTATTAGGCATGTAGCTAGTATAATTGGCAAATTAGTGGCTGCTTTCCCAGCTGCTCAGTTCGGGCCTTTGCACTACCAAAACTTACAACGTGCAAAGAAGCAGGCACTCAAACTTCATAGATGTAACTTCGATAGATCCGTGCAGTTGCCAGCTGAAGCCATTGCTGAGTTACAATGGTGGGCGACCAATGTTCGGTATTTCTCTAGTACTATTTTAGTTGATGCACCATCAGTTATCCTGCAAACTGATGCCAGTGCTCTAGGTTGGGGTGCTACCAACACCGTCTCAAGCTGCGGTGGAAGATGGAATCTGCAGGAATCATCGATGCTTCAGTCACATGGTATTAACTACTTAGAGTTGTTGGGAGCACTCTATGGGTTAAAGGCTTATTGTAGCAATATGCATCATATGCATATTCAACTTCAGGTTGACAACACTACAGCAGTGGCATACATTAATCACATGGGTCGAATTAAGTCTGTATCCTGTGATAAATTGTCTAACCTCATTTGGCACTGGTGTATTACGAGAAACATCTGGGTTTCAGCTATCTACTTACCAGGTAGATATAACATGGTGATGGACACCAGGTCACAAGAATTCAATGACAACAAAGAATGGATGTTGAATCATGAAGTGTTTAACGGCATTGTCGTTCGGTATGGTGTACCGGACATTGATCTGTTTGCATCCAGTCTAAATCATCAGTTACCAAATTACATTTCATGGGAACCAGACCCATGGGCAGAAGCAGTAGATGCATTCACGCTACACTGGGGTGGAAAGTTCTGGTATGTGTTTCCCCCATTTTGCCTCATCAGTCGATGCTTGGCCAAGATCAAGCAAGACTCCGCTTCTGACATTTTGGTAGTATCACACTGGCCTACTCAGCATTGGTTTCCACCCGGCCTAGCCATGATTACACAGCCTTTTATGACTGTCCCCAAAAGCAGAAATCTGCTGGTGCATCCTGTGACAGGGGAAAGCCATTCCCTTCATGACCGAATAAATTTATTGGTTTGCAGATTCTGAGGAGACCATTCCTGGGGCTCTGATTTTCAGATCGTACAGTAGATGTGATCACTGCGGCCTGGAGGAAGAGCACCCAGAAACAGTACATCACTCGTATAAGGAAATGGGAGATGTACTGCTCTCTCTCGAATATTTCGTATGATACGGCTTCCATTACGGATGCTTTGGAGTTTCTTTCTACACTATTCTACGATCAGAAACTCAGTTATAGTGCCATTAATAGTGCTAGGAGTGCTTTATCATCTTACTTATGGCTGGGGTCAGGGAACCACACTGTCGGATCTCACCCCCTAATAACCAGATTTATGAAGGGCATTTTTAACTCTACTCCCCCTAGGCCCAGATATTCACAGATATAGGATGTGAGCATGGTCCTCACGCTGCTCCATCAATGGGCACCAGCTTCATCCATGTCTCTGCCTGATATCACACTTAAGGTAGTCATGCTCATGGCGCTGGTCTCAGTGCAACATGTCCAGACATTAAATGAACTTTAATGTGACAGGACAGCATGGTTACATCTTTTGACAACATCACCTTTTTTGTTGATGATCTAATAAAGCAGAGCAGACCAGGGATGTCGGGGCTCAAATTAAGTCTTATGGCTTACCCCTTAGACCAACGGTTGTGTGTGGTATCTCACATACTACAATACATTAAGGTCACTAAGAACCTCAGACGCTCGGAATTATCCTTATTCATCAGCTACACCAAACCTCATAGGAAGGTTACAGTGCAGACCATTTCAAGACGGATAAAACAGGTTCTGGCACGTGCAGGAGTGGACACTAACACTTTTAAACCTCATTCCACCAGGGCTGCATCTATGTCAGCAGCGAGGGATATGGACGTCCCTCTCGACCACATTCTTGCGGCTGCGGGATGGTCTAAAAAACTGATGTACCAAAGGTTTTATAACAAACCTATCGCCCGACTGGGGACTTTTGCTAATTCTGTTTTAGTTTCTGTTTTACAGTTTCCCCCTGGGTGAGAGGGGTCACTATTATTTTCTTTGATTATTGAAGCATCAGCATTTTTTTTATCTATGTCATGTATGAATGCATTAATTATTCTCACTCATCCTGGTCAACTGATGCAGTGTGTGACGCATGGACTCGTTTCCACGGCATGAAATCACAGAGCTTCAAAATCTTCACGGAATCACTCACGTGACTCCGAAGTAAAATAGTAAGATTAAACAAGAACTTAACATTTTGAAGTTTGATCTTTATTTTATGAGGCGTTACGATGAGGGACTACGTGCCCTCCACTCCCAACCCTCTTATCATAAAGGTTATCTAGTAGTTCTAGTCTTCTCTAATCTTACTATGTCACTTCAACTACTGTTATCTGTGATTTCACACCACTACTTTGAAGATTGATGCGCATGCGGGCTGGCAGGCTTCTTCTTCACGTAAACCCTC
Organism: Okamejei kenojei; assembly: GCA_035221665.1. Classification (NCBI taxonomy): domain Eukaryota; kingdom Metazoa; phylum Chordata; class Chondrichthyes; order Rajiformes; family Rajidae; genus Okamejei; species Okamejei kenojei. Next base: position 48,357,618 of record CM069137.1, read on the forward strand.
ATCGTAACTCCTCATAAAATAAAGATCAAACTTCAAACTGGTAAGTTCTCATTTAATCTTACTATCTTATTTCAAACTTTTTTTAAGTTTTCATTTATCAAAGGATTTAGAATTTGAATGAGTTTGTTCCATCTGTACATTCACCACAACTCCGCTGGTCAGAGAAGAGTAGCGTTGAAATTAATGTGTAGGAAAGAACTGCAGATGCTGGTTTAAATCGAAGATGGACACAAAATGCTGGAATTACACAGCGGGACAGGCATGGGGAGAAGGAATGGATGATGTCTTGGGTCGAGACCTTCTTCAGACTGAAGAAACGTCACCTATTCCTTCTCTCCAGAGATGCTGCCTGCCACACTGAGTTACTCCAGCATTTTGTGTCTAGCTTTGGATTTAAATTGAACTTTTTGTGCAATTCAAGGAAGTAACAGCACAACTTGGTCTACAGGTATAACTGGTGCTGCAACCACTGCTGGCTCCCGTACAATACTTTATCAGTTAAAGTTTGGTTCAGGGGGTTTCCATTCTCTTTAATATAGGAAGTTGGAACACTGCACTTATTTTTATTTTTAAATATGATCTGGTATGTGCTTCCCACTGAAAGGACAGAAAGAGCAGATTCCTGGGCAAGATTGAAAAGGGAACTAATAGTTACTTGTAAAGAGGATATTTTGGGAAAGGACAGGGAAGTGTGACTTGAACCAAACAGGAAACCAAAGACAGGCACAAAGTGCTGGAGTCTCAGTGGGTCATCAACATTTCTGGAGAAAAAGGATGTGTGATTATTTTTGGTCGGGACCCTTCTTCAGACTCTTTAAAAAAAAGTGTGGGATTGTCAGTGGTAGAAGTGAGCGACCGGGGAGGTGGTGAAGGTCGGGGAGGCAGCGGACATAGGTGCTGCTACACCTGGCAGCGAAGGCAAGGAGGAGTGTCAGTGGAAGGCCTGGTCTGGAGGTGGGCAGGGTTGTGATCCTCCGTAGATTCCAGGCTGGAAAGGAAGCATTTATTAAAGGCATGGATCTAGCGTAGAATGCAGTAAAGTTGGGGTCCATTGCCGGTCTGGGTGAGTGAGGTCCGGAGCTGTGGGATAATCAGGACCTGCTGGTTCTGGCGCTTTGCGGCCAGTATAGAGCGCAGGGTACCTGTGGAGCTCAACAGTTTGTTCAGCCCACCAAATTTGTCTGACCATCAAGCACCCATGTGCACTAATGCCATTTTATTCTTCATAATGCCTCTAATTCCTCAGAAGGCTTAGGAAGTTTGGCATGTCCCCTACAACTCTCCCCAACTTCTACAGATGCATCATAGAAAACATTTTATCAGGATGCATCATAGCTTGGTTTAGGAGCAGCTCCTTCCAAGACCCCAAGAAATTGCAGCAAATTGTGAACGCAGCCCAGACCATCACACAAACCAACCTCCCTTCTATGACTCAATTTATACCTCACGCTGCCTCGGCAAGGCCAGCAGCATAATCAAGGATGAGTGCACCTTGGCCACTCCTTCCTCTCCTCTCTCCCCTCTCCCATCAGCAAAAGGCATAGAAGTTTGAAAACGCACACCATCAGATTCAGGAACAGTTTCTTCCCAGCTGTTGTCAGGCAACTGAATTATTCTATCACAACCAGATAGCAGTGCTGAACTACTATCTACCTCTTTGGTAACCTTGGGACTATCCTTGATGGCTTTACCTTGCACGTTATTCCCTTATCATACACTGTAATGGTGTTGTAATCATGTATTGTCTTTCTGCTGACAAAAGCTTTTCACTGTACCTCGACACACATGACAATAAACTAAACTGAAACTGAACTGAACTGATATTCTGGTGACCAGTCCTAGATTCTACCACTCACCCAGTCAATTTACACAAACAAACCAATTAACTTAATAAACGAGGAGTATGGAATGTGGGAAGAGTGATCTGGCCTTGTATTCATCGTACATTTCTGTTATGCCGTTGGCATACATGATCTCAGTCTCCTGGATCCCGAGTTGGAACTCTACCCATAAACCCTTCCATGTTATCCTCCTCTTTCCATCCTTAAAAAGTAAACCTTTTGATTAAGCTCTTGGTAACTTGGCGTTACATTTCTTTACGTGAGTGGATGTCATTTTCTGTCCAGTAACCACTCCTATGAAACCGGTTCTATGTCACCTTTCTGCTGAGAGTAGCATTTCAATACTGGTTACATACTGCTGGAAAATGAGATCGCTCACTCCGGAGAGGACATTCTTTGCGTTTGCTGATGTAGATCGGACAGCAATAATGAGTCAGCGCATTTCATCGTTGTAAATGGGAATTGAGTGGACAAAAACGCTGAATATTCACAACCAACGTGTACAAGTAGGACATTGATGGATATCCAATTACTGTGAGAAAGTAGAAAAGGGGAGGAGGAAGAAACACCGAGTTGTATTATCTCCAAGTATTAAAATTGTGGGAGTGCTTTTATGGACTCACTCCTCCTTCTTCACCTGACGTTTATGTGTTAATCTTCTTTTACAAAATATTTAGAGGTTTTTATATCAGCTCTTGTTGCAATAATGTAGGGTTTAATAAACAGTTGGGTTACTGCTTAACATCTGTGGTCAGAAGGTTACAAGAGAGTATTCTGAGGGGTAGACAAAAATGCTGTAGAAACTCAGCGGGTGAGGCAGCATCTACGGAGTGAAGGAATAGGTGATGTTTCGGGTCGAGACCCGAAGAAGCGTCTCGACCCGAAACGTCACCTATTCCTTCGCTCCTTATATGCTGCCTCACCCGCTGAGTTTCTCCATCATTTTTGTCTACTTTCGATTTTTCCAGCATCTGCAGTTCCTTCTTAAACATTCTGAGGAGTAGGATATACATGAACTAAGGTGGACAAGGGCTGATTAAGGCTTTGAACATGGTTTTGTACAAGGGCGGTCGTGTCTCACACATCTGATTTTTTTTTTAAGATATGACCAAAAAAGTCGATGAAGGCAGAGCTGTAGACGTTGTATACATGGATTTTAGTAAGGCATTAAACAAGGTTCTGCGTGGTCGGCTGCTCTGGAAGGTTAGATTCCTTTGGATTCAAGGAGAGAAAGCTGAATGGATAGAAAATGTGCTTAATGGAAGGAAGCAGAGGGTGATGCTGGAAGGTTGCTTTTCAGACTGGCCTGTGACCAGTGGTGTGCCTCAGGGTTCAGTTCGGTGCTGGGCCTGTTGCTATTTGTCATCCATATCAATGATTTGGATGAGAACATACATGGCATAGAAACATAGAAACATAGAAAATAGGAGCAGGAGGAGGCCATTCGGCCCTAGCAAGTTTGCAGATGACACAAAAGTGGATGGTATTGTAGATGGTGAAGATGGTTGTCAAAGATTGCAGCAGGGTCTTGATCGGTTGGGCAGGTGGGCTGAGGAATGGTTGATGAAATTTAATACAGAGAAATGTGAGGTGTTGCAGTTTAGGAGCACTAATACGGGCAGAACCTACACAGTGAACGGTCGGGGTGGGGAATGTTGTAGAGCAGAGAGATCTATGAGTACAGGTACATAGTTCCTTGAAAGTGGCATCACAGGTAGATAGGGTGGTCAAAAATGCTTTTGGCACATTGGCCTTCATCAGCCAGAGCATTGAGTATAGAAAGGAGGTCATGTAGCAGTTGTATGGTGATTGGTGCAGCGCATTTAGAGTATTGTGTTCAGCTTTGAGCATCATGTGATAGGAAAGATGTTATAAACCTGGAAAGGGTGCAGGGAAGATTGACGAGGATGTTGCCAGGACTCGAGGGCCTGAGCTATGGGGAGAGGTTGAGCTAGCTAGTACTCTATTCCTTGGTGTGCAGGAGGATGAGGGGTGATCTAAAAGAGGTGTATAAAATAATGAGAGGAATAGATCAGGTAGACGCACAAAGTCTCTTCCCCAGAGTGGGGGAATTGAGAACCAGAGGACATAGGTTTAAGGTGAGGGTGGAAAGATTTAATAAGAACCTGTGGGCTAACTTTTGCCACACAAAGGAAGGTAGGTGTATGGAACGAGCTGCTGGAGGATGTAGTTGAGGCAGATACTGTTACAATATTTAAGAAACATTTAGACAGGTACATGGATAGGACACTGGCACATGGATAGGACAGGTTTAGAGGGATATGGGCCAAACACTAGTAGGTGGAATTAGTGTAGATGGGACATGTTGGGCATGTGTGCCCATGTTTGGGCAGGTTGGGCTGAAGGATGCCTTGTTGATTATCTTAGAGCCTTGTATTTGACTCTTGAGTGTCCTAGAAAGCCATTACATTGTACCATTAGAGCAAGATTCAGAGAGAGAAGGGATAAGGAAACTGCATGGACCACCTGGGATAAAACTAGGCATCATATTCATACATTCCAATGTCATTGCCAACCCAGTCAAAGTCTTCACAAAATCAGAGGGCTGATTTATAAATTATAAATTACAGATCAATAAATTACGCTGTTGCATTTACTGGAGGAGCAAGACTTATATAATCACATTCACAGATGGTGTGCAGATGCCACCATCACAGTCCATGGGTATGTCTTTCCTATCTACAGAACAGGCACACCAGAGGTGTTGTTACAGTGGTGTCCAGGCCGAAAGGAGTAGCCCTTGGTGTCCACAACCTTGATTCCATTTGACCTGATTCCATGAAGTCCCAAGAAATCAGGTCAAACTTGGGCAGGGAAATCTCCTCTTGGCTATAACCCACCATTTTATCTCAGCCAATGAATCAATGCTCCTCCACATTGGACAACACTTGGAGGCAGCACTAAAAGTAGTTAGGACAGTGAATGTACTCTGGGTAATATGTAATGTAATATGGGTTAGGGTGAAGATAGTGTAAAAACAGGTAGTTGGTGGTCAGTGTAGACTCAGCGAGTTGCAGCATCTGCTCCTGTGCTATATCTCTCAATGATTCTGTGACTATAAATGCAGGCCTTTCTTCATTTCCATCATGTATTACAAAGGGTCCTATACGGTCATTAATCGGAGCACAAATGTCAAACAGACAAAGCGAGTGGAACCACTTCCATAAAGTTCATCCTCAAAACAATCATGAATAAAAGTAATAAATGTGATTGGATTGAATTAAACTGGAAGTTTCGCAGTAAACAAGAAATCTGAAGAAGGGTCCCGATTCGAAACGTCACCTATCCATTTTGTCCAGAGACGCTGCCTGATCTGCTGAGTTACTCCAGCATTTTGTGTCTTTTTGTGTAAACCAGCAGTGCATTTCCTCGTTTCAACTATTGTTTCAACTGCCAATTAGTACTTCTTAGTCAAAATAGGTACCAATTGAGCACAGCATAATTCCTGATAATCTGTCTATTAAAACAAATAATCAAACAATATTAATGGCACAATAATTCGGGAAGATCTGATGCCATTACCCATTCCAAAACTGTAACAGTTTTGGAAACTTTATTCCGTGAATTTTCCAGCATGTAACAATTTACAATTAAGCCAGGCAATGCATTTCTTTCATCAAAAAGGAATATTTACACAAAACATTGACAAATATGACTGTTACAGTTCCTTTATTTTTAAAATCTTCTAATGTAATAATAATACTGAATGGGAAAAATTAAACCATGCATTTCTTCACAAATTGTAACAGTAAGTAAGCGATTTGAAGTTTTCCATTTGATCAGAAGGTTATTCTGTTCAAAGCTCAGCATTAAATTTGGAAGTTAATTCCTCGGAAAATATGAGGCATTCTTCTCGTCAGATGTTTCATTTTTAATTAAAATGATGCAGTTTGGTTAATTTCAAGTAATTCTAGATTAAACAATTGGTAAACAAGGACTAACATGTGATGACAGTTTCCACACTCACAGTTGTAATCTGTAGCACTTCCCTTCCACAGCCACACCGGGCCGGTACGTTGCAGAAGGTCAACTAGCCAGTGGCTGGGTGGGGGTGGGCTTGGTAATAGTGGGGGTGGGGTGGTAATAGTGGGGGTGGAGATACTTGAGGTCTGTACAAACAAAACCCTGCCCTTGAAACTGCTTGACAGCTGGTAACTCTGTGTCCTAGTTTTTACCATCTGTAAAAGCTGCAAGGATTTTTGTGATTTTTAAAAACTATTCAAATTGAAAATATTTTTTAATGTTAAAAACAAAATAAGCCGAAACATTAAACTAAAATAAATAATTAAAAAATATATAACTTACCTTCTCCTTCACTTCCTAATTTGTGGCCCTATAATTCCATTGAAATCCATGTCTTTGGATTCACTGATCAAGCTCTGGATCTATAGGGTGGATGGTGGGGAATCTCTGCAAGAGTGGGATCCACAAGCAGCAGCAGAGCGAACTAACAGATTATATCTCCAGAAGCTGTCAGCCTGTTTGATGCTCGTGCATAAAACAGGCTGATAGTGGTGCTGCTTAAAAGGATAAAGGCCAGCTGACATATCTGACCCCAGATTCCTTTGGGATCTGATCAAATATTTTGGCATAGTCTAGTATATCCAGGCATTCAACATTGGGGCAAACAACTCCACAGAAAATTACCCAGCCCTCTAAGACAAACTGTGCTTTCTTAATTTTGTGAACAATTTTACTTTTTTGTAGATGGGAGATAAAATCAAGTATTGTCCAAACTGCTGCAAAAAATCTGTTTTAGTGTTGGCTAAAGTTGGAATGCTGGGAGAAACACAGCCAACAGCCAGTATTGGGGATTGGCATTTAGTGGAGTAAGGCTGTGCATTTTGGTGATGGTGGGAAGAGTAGCCGCAATGCAGGAGTACATTAAACCAGACAATCCCCATCATCCTTCCTCCTCCCTTTTTACTCCACTGTCCATTCCATCAACCCCTTCAATTCAACATCTATCTCTTTTCTACCGTGCACAACACCACTCAGTAATTAATCAGGCTGTGGTTACCCTTGTTCATGTTGGCACTCTTTTTTTTAAAGCACCCTCTCACCACTGTAGTAGTTCCTGCAATTAATGACAAGGTGCATATTATAATACAGGCCTCAGGGAAGTAGGGGGGGGGGGGGGGGGGGGGGGGAATTCCTCAAAATCATCATTTACAGCTCAGGAATGTTTATACATCCCTGGCTTTTGGCATTGGTGAGAGAGACGGATGGCAATGAAATGCCAGAAAACTGGCAATATGCAGTGCAACTGCCAGCAGAATAATCTGACTGGTTACCAGCTCTTCAGCTCTGCAACAATGTATATTCATGTCCACAAGCCCCAATTCAACAGATTTCCCCTACTCCTCCAGACCGGCTGATGCCTCAATGCTGCTGTGAGTTCGCATGGGGGACATTCAAACATTTGAATCTCATGCTGCCAGGAAGTGTGCCTTGACCATGACTAATCAGGTTAGCAGGGTACCAGTTAGTAGGTTGTGGGTTCAAATCTGACCCTAGCTCCCAACCACTGATTCTTCAGCACAATCCCACTGGCGTACTGCATTGTCACAGGCTCTTCTTTCCAAATGGGACCGCTCTCACACCCCTGTCCAGCTGAACATAAAAAATTCTGTACCTAATTTCACGAAGGAGTTGGCAGTTCCCCCTATGAAACAAATTTCCATCCTAGCCATGAGGATCAAGTAATTAACTGATGATTCATTTGTGTGAAAACTCAACCGCTCAGTTGGTCTGCCAAACAAACCATAAATACGTTTCAAAAGTAATTTGTGTGACACAAATGACAGGGTCCTGAGGAATTGAACATTGTCTTAAATGGAGTATGTGCTCCAAGAATCATACTGGCCATAGAATTCCCCTATAGAATATACTATGCAATGTCCTGACAATGACTTTTTCAGTTCCTACAGTATCCCCTGGATATGGGAGCACTGGCACCATGAAACTACTTTGTGCAATGACTGCTTCAATCTCTTCCTTATGTAATAGCTTCCTTATGTAATGAACAATCCAACTGCAACTCCCCTGTGAAGTCATTCACCTTTCCCAGATAATCTACAATGAAGGTGGTGCAGAACTGGAGCCCTAATTCTCCTGGAATACCTAGCAAATGCAGATTAATCTATGGAGAATTGCTTCTCTTGCGGCCCAAGAGAAAAAAATAATAATTTAAAAACAAGCTTCAATTGTTCAGTAATTACTTAAAGATTGGAGATGGGGATGAGTAGTGTTTAGAAGTGGTAAAACCTCCAAGAATACAGTACAACCAACATGAGTTGCTAAAACTACAGAGTTTTTGGATAGTACTGACCATTCATGTAACACTGTCTTCAGCTGAGTTAAAATTACTGTATATATGGCAGACAATTACTATGGGATTAAACACATATAAGTTCAAAGTTTGGAACATATTGGACTACATTCAGCATCCATAATATACAGCTCATGAAATTTGTGCCTTCAAATGTCAGTTCAGCATTGCTCCGCCAGTCCAACAAATTATTCTTGCTCCGTCTCAGTCACTTTGGATTCGAGATCCAGAAATTGCCTTTTCCTTTTCCTGTTGGTTACATTGTCCACCTTTGGCAGTTTTTCCACGCCGGCTGAACGGTCCTGCTCTGCTGATTCACTTTTACATCCTAGTGACTCCCAGCAGCTTTCGTCGTCCGAGGCATCGTCGAGCTCCAGCAGAGTCTGCAAGTTGACCTGTTCAGGCTTCAGATCATAAAAGGAGTGATCATTAGTGAATCTGTGAGGGATACAGGGAGCTTCAGCACAGAACGAGGACAATGAGTTCCTCGTCAGTGTCAGTCTAATGCTCGGGCAATGTTCTGCCTCTAATTCTGAGGATCCAGATTTTCTTTCCTTAGACAGGTGACCTGCAAGGATTCGTTTACTTTGGTTTCTTTGAATGTTTTCATTTCTCATTTTGTTTTGCATTTGAAGGTATTGATCCTGTTCGGTAATCTGACCAGTTAACTTTGGGTTGTCAAAGAGTTCAAAGTCAAACATCATCACTGCATCTTCAAATGTTAGCATCATTAACCTCTTCTCAAATTCCTCATTTTGGTCAATGGAATGGACACTCTCACTTTTTACACAGCTTGACTTAAGTTCTTGGCTCGAGCTTTGAGCCAGGCTAAGACTGACGCAATGTTGCTTACAGTTGCCTTGATTACCATTGCACAGAGTACAAATCAGATCTTGGTTAGTATTAATATTGGAACCTGGTGTCTTGGATTCAGAATTAATATCAGGATCATGATTCATCGGAACAGAATTGTGGCGCTGCTGTTTGCTAAGTGCTTGCATGACTTCAGGTTGAAATCCTTGCATGACCTGAACTTCTTGAGTCTGCCACTGTTGCTTCTGCTTACAGTCGCACTGCTGCACTTGATGCAAGGATGCACAATGTGCATTTGCACTGCCTTGAGATGGCGCAGATGTCTGCGGTTGAATGGGTTGGCTGACAGAGGACATGCTGGGCCTTGATGTGTAACCTGCATTCCGCACTTGAATTGGCAAGGTGGTGTAAAATGTTTGACTTCCTTCATAGAGAGTGATGGGGGACTGCTGGAAGTGAATGCTCTGCTCATGAGGTGATAGGAGAACGTAGAGGGAAAAATGAAAATCAGGTGTTTGAGGCACCTGTGTCGTAATATTCTGAAGAGTGAATGGCATCGGATTTGAATACTGGGGCACTTCCAATCTAGAACTGGGCTGATCTAAACTATTCACTTGCCCCAGATCATAGAAATAATCAACTGCATGCAAAAGCGATCCTGTGGAGGTAAAGAAACAGGAACTTTACCATTACAATGAGCGGATAAATGATCTTACCTAAAGACAGATGTGTATATGAATAAGCTGCTAATATCGTTACTTCATTTGTAAGTCTACATGGAATTGAGAGTTCTACCAGTCTATCAAACTATAAACTAATGTTGTGGAATTTGGGACCAATTCCTGGAGAAATATTGATGGTATGGAAAAATCCTGCAGAAGATTCAATAGACTATAGGTGCAGCAGTCGGCCATTCGGTCCTTCAAGCCAGCACCGCCATTCACTGTGTTCATGGCTGATCATCCACAATCAGTATCCCATTCCTGCCTTCTCCCCATACCCTTGACTCCGCTATCTTTGAGAGCTTTATCTAACTCACTCTTGAAAGCGTCCATAGAATTGGCCTCCACTGCCTTCTGAGACAGAGAATTCCACAGATTCACAACTTTCTGGTTGAAAACGTTTTTCCTCATCTCCGTTCTAAATGGTCTACCCCTAATTCTTAAACTGTGGCCCCTGGTTCTGGACTCCCCCGTCATTAGGAACATGTTTCCTGCCTCTAGCATGTCCAATCCCTTAATAATCTAATATGTTTCAATAAGATCTCCTCTCATAATTCTAAATTCCAGTGAACATTAGAATAGTACCAGGGACAACAATAAATAAAGCTGCCATTGTCCTCTGAAGGGAAGAGAAAGCCAAGGAGAGATTTGATAAGGGGTGTTGAAAACTATAAAATATTTTTGATGAAGTAGTCAGGGAGAAACTGTCAGGAATCTCAATACCCAGAGAAACATAAACATAGAAACATAGAAATTAGGTGCAGGAGTAGGCCATTCAGCCCTTCGAGCCTGCACCGCCATTCAATATGATCATGGCTGATCATCCAACTCAGTATCCCGTACCTGCCTTCTCTCCATACCCTCTGATCCCCTTAGCCACAAGGGCCACATCCAACTCACTCTTAAATATAGCCAATGAACTGGCCTCAACTACCCTCTGTGGCAGAGAGTTCCAGAGACTCACCACTCTCTGTGTGAAGAAAGTCTTTCTCATCTCGGTCTTAAAGGATTTCCCCCTTATCCTTAAGCTGTGACCCCTTGTCCTGGACTTCCCCAACATCGGGAACAATCTTCCTGCATCTAGCTTGTCCAACCCCTTAAGAATTTTGTAAGTTTCTATAAGATCCCCTCTTAATCTCCTAAATTCCAGAGAGTATAAACCGAGTCTATCCAGTCTTTCTTCATAAGACAGTCCTGACATCCCAGGAATCAGTCTGGTGAACCTTCTCTGCACTCCCTCTATGGCAATAATGTCCTTCCTCAGATTTGGAGACCAAAACTGCACGCAATACTCCAGGTGTGGTCTCACCAAGACCCTGTACAACTGAAGTAGAACCTCCCTGCTCCTGTACTCAAATCCTTTTGCTATGAAAGCTAACATACCATTCGCTTTTTTCACTGCCTGCTGCACCTGCATGCCTACTTTCAATGACTGGTGTACCATGACACCCAGGTCTCGCTGCATCTCCCCTTTTCCCAATCGGCCACCATTTAAATAATAGTCCTCTTTCCTGTTTTTGCCACCAAAGTTGGATAACCTCACATTTATCCACATTATACTGCATCTGCCAAACATTTGCCCACTCACTCAGCCTATCCAAGTCACCCTGCAGTCTCCTAGCATCCTCCTCACAGCGAACACTGCCCCCCAGCTTAGTGTCATCCGCAAACTTGGAGATATTGCCTTCAATTCCCTCATCCAGATCATTAATATATATTGTAAATAGCTGGGGTCCCAGCACTGAGCCCTGCGGTACCCCACTAGTTACTGCCTGCCATTGTGAAAAGGACCCGTTTACTCCTACTCTTTGCAAGAGAGAAAAGGACGGATAATAAACAAAACTAAAATTAGTTCTTATTTTTATGCAGCAGATTGTGATCTGGAATGCAATGCGGCAGCAGATGGTGAAAGCAGATTCAATAGTAATTTTCAAAAGAGGAAATATTTGAACCATTTGAAAAGGGATAACGTTTTGTGCTCCAGGCGAAGGACTAGGGTAGAGTGGGGCTAATTGGTTCCCTCTTGCAAAAAGGTGACAAAGGTACAATTTAAAGAATGCCTGCATCTACACTGTAAGAAACAATGATTTTACTTCGGAGTCACGTGAGTGACTACGTAAAGAAGGCCGTCAGTCATCATGCGCGTCATTACATCTGAAGCATGCACCAATGATGCATGCGCGATTGCGTCTCTCCAGCGGTAAGTTTTAAAAACCGTGGTAAGTGTTTTAAACTAGTTACTTACAGACGTTGTTTGGTGGGTTTTGGTTCTTAGTGTTTTCTATCAACAGTACGAATCTACCATGTCGAAGGTGCGGAGACAGTCTGCGAAGCCGGCTATGGAAGACCGCGGTGCTGCGGGTAGCGGACGGCTGTCCGAGTCACCTTCAAGGCCGCTGGTGTTGGAACCAGCGGTAGCAGACTTGGTGCTACAAGAAAGCACCGTGGCAGCCCCGCCAGGGCGCAAAGCCTCCCATAAGCCTGCCAGACTCGTAGACTCTGATGAGTCCAGGCCGGAGGAATCACCTCCCACAATGGGAAGCATCTGCAGGCGTTTCTCCCAGGGAGCACCTGTTGGAGAGGTGCCTCCAGACTGATCTGCTCCAGAGGAGGGAGCAGTATCACGCCGGGTCTCCATGGGAGCTCGTGCCAGCAGCACCTTATACAGGGCTGCAAAGTGTCTCCTTATCTATAGAGGGGAGTACACGGAGTCAGCAGTATCCTGACTCAGAGCAGGGAGGCACGTTAGGGGAACACCCTGGGGACCTAGGGGCTACAGTGCCTTTATTGGCGTCCAAGTTTGCCATACCTACCAGAACCGGAGAGGCCTTGGATGAGGAGCAGGCCATCACCATAAACTACCTGGCCTCGCACCAGCTAAAGGACCAGATAATGGAGGAGACCACCAGCCGCTACAGTACCCCTGTCAACTGTGCCTCCCTCAGTGTGCCGGCCACTAACCACGCCATCTGGGGCCATATTGGGCCAGGGGTAAGAGCCCAGGAGGTAAAACTCCAGAAAATTCTAAGAATACTGGCCTCAGGGGTAACGGCTTTTGCCAGGTCTATCGATGGCGGGCCACTAACGGAGACACAACAGGACGCAGTGGGGCTCCTCTGCAATGCCCTGTTTGAGATAAACTGTCTGCGAAGAGTGCCATATGGCCGGCACTGAACCCGAAGTTTGCGGTGCTGTGCAAAGCCAGCAATGTACAGCCGGCCAACTATTTGTTTGGGGCAGACCTGCCGAAGCAGGTACGAGAGCTGGATGACGAGGCCAAGACTCACCGCCTCATGAGCCGAGCCTCAACTCCACCCAGGGGCTCAGCACATTGAGGCTACCCCTATGCCACCTTCCACAACAAGCGCAGCCAGCCTAGGGGCTCATGGACAGGAGGCAGAGTCCAGCAGTCCCAGGGAGGGAGGCAGGAGGCCAGGACCACACAGGCTGCAACACCTAAGGTAGGACTTGCTAGTCCCTTGTGGGACAAATCACACCTCTAATTTACAAGTTGGGGGACGGCTAAAACATTTTTTGAATGAATGGATTTGGATTACAGCAGACCCGTTCATACTGCACAGTGTAGAAGGGTTTAAAATTGAGTTCCTTCTTGGCTCAACACCACCCACTCAAAATGTACCAAATCGCACATATCTGTTCCCTCAACAGGAAAGATTTGAGAGACAGGCTGAAATTCAGGCTTTACGAGCAAAAGGGGTGATTCAGAGGTCTCGCCCAGAATCACACCAATTTGTATAGAATATATTTCCCAAGCAAAAGAAAGATGGAGGGAGTCGTATTATCCTAGACTTGATGGAACTCAATACCCATGTGTAGTATAAACATTTTAAAATGGACAACTTTGGTACAGCTATCCAGCTGGTCTCCAAAGTATGTTATATGGCTTGCATTGATCTAAAAGATGCTTATTACTCCGTACCAATACACAGGGAACACAGGAGATATTTGAAATTTAACTGGATGGGGCAGATGTGGCAATTCAAAGCATTGCCAAATGGGATGACCTCGGCACCCATGCTTTTTACAAAATCACTAAAACCAGTTCTGGGACTGCTACAAGCTCAGAACCACATTGTGATGGCTTATTTGGATGACATTCTAATAATTGGCAACACAAAGGAATCAGCAATAGCATCTGTTTCAGCAACCAAATTCATGTTTGAGAGGGTGGGGTTTGTAATCCATCCAGTTAAGTCTAAATTGACTCCAATCAAGGTCATTGATTACCTAGGGTTTACAATCAACTCAAATCAAATGTCAGTGACTCTGCCAGCTGGCAAGCAATCAGCCTTGAAGGAAGCCTGCAATAAGTTAATTGCTAACCAGCAGCAAACAATCAGACAAGTGGCAAGCATATTTGGCAAGCTTGTGGCAGCCTTTCCAGGTGTACGCTATGGACCTTTGCATTACCAAAATTTACAAAGAGCAAAGGAATGAGCCCTCAAAGCTCACGCAGGCAAATTCGGGGAACATATGCACTTACCACCAGACGCTGTTGCGGAGTTACACTGGTGGGCCACCAATGTACATCACTGTTCTAAGAAAATTCAAGTTGACACACCATCGGTAATAATACAAACCGATGCGAGTGGCCTGGGCTGGGGGGCAACAGACACCAGCTCTAGCTGTGGGGGCAGATGGAATGTGCAGGAGTCCTTCATCCTACAACAATATGGCATAAACTACATAGAATTGTTGGGAGCACTCTATGGCTTAAAGGCTTAATGCAGCAATATGCATCATGTGCATGTACAACTTCAGATTGACAACACCACGGCAGTGGCGTATGTCAATCACATGGGTGGAATAAAATCTGAGTCATGTGATAAATTGGCAAACCTCCTTTGGCATTGGTGTATTGCAAGGAACATTTGGGTCACGTCTATCTACCTGCCAGGTAGATATAATATGGGGCGGACACTAGATCACGGAAATTCAATGATAACACAGAATGGATGTTGAATCATGAAGTGTTTACTGACACGTTTGGCCGATATGGCACGCCGGACATTGATTTGTTTGCCTCCAGGCCACGATATACCAACACATGGGATGTAAGCGTGGTGCTGACGCTACTCCGACAGTGGGGCCCAGCCACCACATTATCTTTACACAAGCTCACTCTCAAGGTGGTCATGCTAATGGCGCTCATTAAGGCGCAACGAGTCCAGACCCTGCACAAACTGCGAATCGACAATATGCACAACACTGCCAACACCATAACTTTTGTCATTTATGATTTAGTAAAAAAGAGCAGGGCCGGGGTGCCAGAGCCCAGGCTTGAGTTCTTGGCATACCCCGAAGATCCTCGACTATGTGTGGTAGATCACTTGCACCAGTATATTACAGTCACCAGGAGCCTCAGATGCACAGAGTTAGCTGTCCTAATCAGCCACAAAAAGCCACACCATAGGGTGTCCACACAAACCATTTCCAGATGGCTAAAAGAGGTACTGGCACTTGCAGGAGTAGATACTGACATTTACAAATCTCACACCACCAGGGCTGCATCAACGTCGGCAGCAAGGGCTGTGGACGTGCCCCTCGACAGCATCCTAGTTGTGGCAGGATGGGCCAATGAAAGGATGTTCCGCTGGTTTTATAACAAACCCATTGCCGGACCGGGGGTATTTGCACGTACCATTTTGAATTCTGTTTATAGTTTCCCCCCAGGTTGAGCGGGGTCGCTATTGTTTTTTGTTTTGCATTAAAGCATCAGTTTTAATCCATTCAGTGTGTGATGCCTGGATTCGAACCGGCGTGAAATCACAGAGCTTTGAAATCTTCACGTAGTCATTCACGTGACTCCGAAGTCAAATAGTAAGATTGAACGAGAACTTACCAGTTTGAAGTTTGATCTTGATTTTATGAGGCGTTACGATGAGCGATTATGTGCCCACCGCTCCCAACCCTCATAATATCAGGTCATCTGGTAGTTCTAGTTTCTCCAAATCTTACTATCTTTAGGTCAACTTCTTTTATCTGTGATTCCACACCGCTGCTTTGAAGATTGACGCGCATGACGACTGACGGCCTTCTTCACGTAATCGCTCATCGTAACGGCTCATAAATCAAGATCAAACTTCAAACTGGTAAGTTCTCGTTTAATCTTACTATTTCATGGAAGGAACTGTAATACAACAGAGACTTTGTCCCATTGCAAAATACAGGATCAGCCAGTTTTGATGTATCAAATTCAGACATGATCTGAACTGAGAAGATAAATTGAACATTGCCAAAGTAGCAGGCATAAATATCTGATTTCATAGATGCCTTCAAATTCTCAGAAACTCCTGAATTATGAGCATATCATATTATGATCAACTACAAAGGAATGCATGACAGGAAATTTGGAAGGTAGCCACTTTAATTATATTGAAAACTATTTAGGATATTGAAAAAAAAACAATAAAAATGATAAAGAATTGTTAAATCACAAAAAAATAGAAAGATAAACATAAAGTGTGAACAAAATCATACTGAGTAAGATTACAGAGATATAATAACTTGAGTGAAGGAACACTAAGAATAAACTAAGCATGCAACAAGAGCCCATTAAAGCAACCCACCAATTCTGGCTGCTTAACATTCTTGTCAGGGAACTCCCTTCTTAACAGCACTGTGGATCATTTCCTCATCAGGAGGCAGTGGTTTCTCGGAGTAGCTCACCACCACCTTATTAAGTGGGTAGGGCATCTAAATTGTGGCCTTCCCATTGACACCCGTATTCCACAAAGAAATTTAAAAAATCCACTGGGACAAATACATCCCTTGCATAAACTTACAAAAATTCTACTAACCCAATGACATTAACATCAGCTTTGACCATTCAATATAAATGTTATATCCCTTTCCCCAGTTTTGAAAGTGTTTCTGTAATTTGAGAAAACACACACTGCAATAAAAATGAAATAAAGCACAGGTGATTGTTGTGTCAGAGGTTTAGCAGGTTCAATAGATTAAGACCAACTTACTTAACAGCAGCAACAGCCCTTTCAGCCTCTCAAATATCCCTCTAATTAGTTACATCATGGCTGATCTGCAGCTCCACTCCATTGACTTTCCATTTGTACCTCAACGAAAGCCATCAATACAACATTAAAAATTTCATGTGAACTTAGAAGCAGGGGGAGCTCATTCAGATCCTTACACCTCCTCCACTATTTAATAAGAACACATTGATTTATTTTTAATTCAGCATCATTTTTGTACATTTCATACATCAAAAGGGCCACCATTCTCGACCTTGAATAAACTCAGTGACATGGAAGAGAATTCCAAAGATTCACCACCCTCTGGCTGGAGACATTCCATCTTATCAGTCTCGTGAATAGCCAACACTATTATATTGAGTCCATAAGTCTTGGTCCTGAATACCTGTAGACAAAAATGCTGGAGAAACTTAGTGGGTGCAGTAGCATCTATGGAGCGACGGAAATAGGAAACGTTTCGGGCCGAAACCCTTTTTCAGATACCCGTGCCGGGGTAACATCAACCTTCATAATAAATATACCTTCATTAAGCATTTCTCTACTTTTTCTGATGCACCAAATCCACAGAATCTCCAAAGTATCTTACATATCCTGACTACATCACTCCATGGCTTTCTAAACCCATTTCCAGATGATATAGCCCCATTATTTATCCCTTTGATCCCTGGGATGATTCCATTGAACCAGTGCTGCACTCTTTGGCTGCATCTCTGAAGCTGAGGCCAATTTTGCAAACACTCCAAAGGAAATTACTTCCTCACCAATTAATTCCAATCCTCTTGTATCAAAGACCAGCATTCCATTATCCTTTTGATACTGGTATACCAGCTGTTAGTGGAGATTCTTATGTTTCCCGTTTGCATGCCTGAATTCTCTTGCATTGTATCTTTCTCCCCCTTGGTCGTCTTTAAGCTGCAGTTGCTGAGGAGGGAGTTTGCTTCCTCAAATGATTCCCAACCTTTATCCAAATCCCCACTGGCCCCGAGGCTTCGCGGGGAAGAGTGGGAAATGGGAGGAAGAGAGAAAGTAAACTGATAACCTTGAGCTGTTGAAGGGAGAGGGTGGTGGTGCAGGACTGACGTGACCATAGGCCGATTTGACTGGCGAATTGGGAGAGACCGCCTCGCTTGTTGGCTTTGCTCCTGGTGAAGAAGGGTTGTTCTTATTCCCGAATCTGGATGTTGGTGTGAACTGGATGCCCCAACTGATGCAGGGTGGTGCTGGTGCGCGCCAGTTCTGCCCGACGCCTGGTTTACCTGGCAGCCGGGGAGTTGGGACAACCCGTTTGGGTTCACAATGATGATGTTGTGGGTGTGACCCGCTCCTAAATGCGGCAGGCGCTGCATTCTATCCCGGGGTCGGAGAGGAGAACGAGTGGCTTCTTTTGGCGAATGATGTGGGGGGCGGGAGACGCTTCAGTGATCTCAGCTGAGGACAAGGCAGCTCGGCGAAGACGCGTCCCCATGGGAACTTGGAGTTCGGCCGGCGTTCAGGCGGCGGCTGCTGGCCCGGACATTGTCCCATTGTGACGCCGGGACCTTGAGCTCATTGTCACCGCCGGCAGCCGGCCACTGACCGCAGCCTGAAACTGACGGACTGAAATCAACTAGCAATCGAAGAGCGCCAACAGGTTCCCTCTTACCTCTGGTGGACAAATTGCTGCTCTTAAACGCGCAAATCTTGGCAAATGTAGAGGGACAGAGGTGCTCGACGCGCATGGTGGTACAGACCAAGCAAGGTTGCATCCATCTCCGGCATCAAGTGGATGAAAGAGGAGTGACCAGGTGCCCCTGACACCTCCTCTCCCCGCCACTAGGCAACAGTTGCCCCCCAAAAACACTCATCAAAATGGAATACGTAATCCCCCCTGCCCCCGCTCCCAAGCTGCCATCCAACCAGTTGGGGTAGTGAGCTCTCAGGAGAAGCAAATCAGAAGTCGATACATTCTGGGAATTTATTACAGGGAAGGGGATAGTGAGCTGGACCGGTAGAATTGCAGCTGCGATTTTTTTTTCTCTTCTCTGCAATTTAATTTTTTTGGAGCATTTCTTTAAAAACATGGATGTAAAATATCAAAATGTCGTTGGCAAAGGAGCTAGGGAGAAATGAGATAAATGTGTTTTTTAAGGTAGAGTGGTTTCTACTTTAAAAAACGGTCGGCACGGACTGGAAGGGCCGAGAGGGCCTGTTTCCGTGCTGTAATTGTTATATGGTTAAATGTGTTTTTTAAGGTAGAGTTAACATTTGGAATTCAATGTTTAAAAGGGAGAGAGTGTAGTAGATCCAGTTGAACAAGAAAACTGTAAAAGGTGATAGGGAGTGATGTTGATCAGATAACTTTTGAAAAGAACCAGCCCACGCCCAAGGGGCTGAAATGACCCCATCCATGCTGTCTGAGCCTGTACGTGACAGTGGACAGTGCTATATTGTTTGGTTGGCATGGCCTGTTGTCATAGTTTTGTAGTTCAGCAGACACATCCCACCTTTGCTGACTTGTGCAATTGTTTTGGGCTATTTAAAGCCCTCTGTCTGATACCTCTTTAGTTATCTGTAAATATTTAAAAAAAACTAAGTTAGAGCCTTCTCCATTTATCCAGAACTAGATGAATTGAACCAGTCATAGAGTCATACAGTGTGGAAGCTTGCCCACACCGGCCAAAATGACCCAGCTTGGTCCCACTTGCCTGCATTTGGTCCATATCCCTCTAAACCTGTCCTACCCATGTACCGGTCTAACTGTTTCTTAAACATCACAATAGTCCCTGCCTCACTACCTTCTCTGGCATACACCCACCACCCTTTGTGTGAAAAAGTTACCCCTCAGATTCCTATTAAATCTTTTCCCCGTCACCTTAAATCTATGTCCTCTGGTCCCTGATTCCCCTACTCTCGGCAAGAGACTCTGTGGTCCATAGCGAGGATGTTCAAAATGGCTTCAGTATGGCTGTGTTGACAATAGGGCAAATTATACTATATTTGCTTGGCCCAGTTGGAAAAACGTATATGCAGAGGTCTGGTAAGAAAGAGTTGGGCAAGAACTTTTTTCACAGAAATGATGGTCAGCATAACAGGATAGATATCTGTTCTCTGGGAACCAAATTCAGCCTTGAGCCAATGGCTTCTAATTTATGGAAGGGAGCAGGGGGGGAATAAGATACCTCACTGTTTCCACACATGTTGAACGATTTGGGGTGGCACAGTGGTGCAGCTGCAGCTGGTAGAGTCCCTGCCTTACAACAGCAGAGACCAAGGTTGAATCTTGACCTTGTGTGCTGTCTGTTCCCTCTATGACTGCATGGACTTCCTCCCATGTTCAAAGATCTATAGGTTAATGTACAGTTAACACCGGTAGGTTAATTGGTCACCTAGTATCCTAGTGTGTAGATGAGTGGTAGACACTGGTAGAGTGGAGGTGGGGAGAATTAAAAAAATATTGTAAGATGAATTCAAAATGGTGGATGATGGTCAGAATGAACTCAGTGGGCTAAAGGGCTTGTTTCCGAGCATTCTCTTTCTATGCCTCACTGACTCTATTCTAATGCTACTGCAGAAGCATATGAATTAAGTGTTTTGTTTCTTGTTAAATATTTTTATTAGATGTATGTACATATTAAAAGAATATACTTGTCACATACATTCTTAATATTATTAATATAATAGAGATAATATATATAAGCATCTGGATAAACAGGGTCTGATCAGGAACAGTCAACATGGATTTGTGCCTGGAAGGTCATGTTTGACAAACCTTCTTGAATTTTTTGAAGCGGTAACTAGGGAAATTGATGAGGGTAAAGCAGTGGATGTTGTCTCTATGGATTTCAGTAAGGCCTTTGACAAGGTTCCCCATGGAAGGTTGGTTCAGAAGGTTCAATCTTTGGGTGTTAATGGCGGAGTAGCAAGATGGATTCAACAGTGGCTGAATGGGAGATGTCAGAGAGTAATGGTGGATGGCTGTTTGTCAGGTTGGAAGCCGGTGACCAGTGGGGTGCCTCAGGGATCTGTGTTGGGTCCACTGTTGTTTGTCATGTACATCAATGATCTGGATGATGGGGTGGAAAATTGGATAAGTAAGTATGCAGACGATACTAAGATAGGTGGTATTGTGGATAATGAAGTAGATTCTCAAAGTCTACAGAGAGATTTGGGCCATTTGGAAAAGTGGGCTGAAAGATGGCAGATGGAGTTTAATGCTGATAAGTGTGAAGTGCTACATCTTGGCAGGACAAATCAAAATAGGACGTACATGGTAAATGGTAGGGAATTGAGGAATGCTGTGGAACAGAGGGATCTAGGAATAACTGTGCATAGTTCCCTGAAGGTGGAATCACATGTAGATAGGGTGGTAAAGAAAGCCTTTGGTGTGCTGGCCTTTATAAATCAGAACATTGAATATAGGAGTAGGGAAGTAATGTTAAAATTGTACAAGGCATTGGTAAAACCAATTCTGGAGTATGGTGTACAATTTTGGTCGCCTAGTTATAGGAAGGATGTCAACAAAATAGAGAGAGTACAGAGGAGATTTACTAGAATGTTGCCAGGGTTCCAGCAACTATGTTACAGAGAAAGGTTGAACAAGTTAGGTCTTTATTCTTTGGAGCGCAGAAGGTTAAGGGGGGACTTGATTGAGGTCTTTAAAATGATGAAAGGGATAGACAGAGTTGACGTGGATACGTTTTTCCCATTGAGGGTAGGGAAGATTCAAACAAGAGGGCATGACATGAGAATTAAGGGACAGAAGTTTCGGGGTAACGTGAGGGGGAACTTCTTTACTCAGAGGGTGGTGGCTGTGTGGAATCAGCTTCCAGCAGAGGTGGTGGAGGCAGGATCGATTTTAACATTTAAAAGTAAAGTGGATAGGTATATGGACGTGAAGGGAATGGAGGGGTATGGTCTGAGTGCAGGTAGATGGGACTAGGGGAAAACAAATGGTCGGCACGGACTGGAAGGGCCGAGAGGGCCTGTCTCCGTGCTGTAATTGTTATATGGTTATATGGTTGTTATATAGTTATTAATATTAACAGTTGTGTCTTATTTGTATTTCTATACATTTTTTTGTTTTTATTGCAGATAGGAAAAGATAGAGAAAAATAAAGTAAAAATAGAAAGTCAAAAAAAAATGAGTGGAGTGTTAAACATGTATCCATGATTTGTTATGTATAATTCTTCATCCATTCCTTTATTCAGGCTTCCGTCAGGTTCTCGCACCGAGCCATTTTGACCCTTTAAATATTCAATAAATGGAGACCATATCCCTCTGAAAAGATCCAACCTGTCCAGTAGGACAAGCCTTAATCTTTCCAGATGAAGTGTCTCCGACATTCCTGTAATCCCCATTTTGATTGTGGGGGATGTAGGACCTTTCCAGAATTTCAATATTAATTTTTTCCCAATTATTAAACTGAATCAATAAAAATTCTTTGATTCGTTGTTATTAATTGATCTGTTTCTAATATTCCCAATATTATTAATTTTGAGTCAGGAATCAGATTCGTATTAACAACATTTGAAATTATCTTAAATATTTCTGTGCAAAATTTAGTAATTTCACTGCTATAAAATAAAAAAGAAAATTATAGAAGTACAAATAAGATTGACTGTTAATTTTAAAAATATTAAGAATGTATGTGATGTTAATAGTTTCTTTTGCTTTAATTGGATTTTATATTTTTCTTAATATGTAATTACTTCTAATAAAAATATCTTACAAAAAAAAAAAAAAAATTTAGTAATTTTTATACAATTTGTAAATGAGTGCGTTAAGTTGGCTTCTAAGTGCTGACATTTATCACATATGGCAGATACATTTGGAAAAATACTATGTAATTTGGATTTTGAGTAGTGTAATCTATGTAATATTTTAAATTGTGTAAGAGAGTGTCCAGCATTTAATGAACAGTGGTGTACATGTTGTAAACTTTCATCCCATACTTCTAGTCTGTTTATTTGACCTAATTCGTTTTCCCATGCTTGCCTATATATTTCTGTCATTGGGACATCGTTTTCCAATAAAATGTTATAAATATATGATATCAACTTTTCTGTGTTTGGGTGTTTATTTAGATGTTCATCTAAAATTTCTGTCTTTCTATTTCTGATTTCCTGAGTATTTGCTTTTACATAGTCTCTAATTTGTAAATATTTAAAGTAATCTTTTGAATGTAATCCATAAATTTGTTGTAATTCTTGAAATGACAGGAAATAGTTTTCCCTGTAGAGGTCTCCCATTTTATTAATTCCATAGTTATTCCATTGTAAAAAACTTTTGTCCAACATTGAAGGTTTAAATGTAACATTATTTACAATGGTAAGGGCTAGTGGTATACACTCCAATTTTAATGTTTTCTTTATTTGTTTCCAGATACGTATCCCACTTTCTATTATAGGGTTTTCACTATAGATTTTCTTACCTAGTTAAATATTAGCGAATAAAATCGAGCTAATTTCAAAAGGCGAACAATCTTCTTTTTCTATTTTAACCAGATTGGTTGTTTATCTGTCTCAACTAACCAAAAATTCATGTTTTTTAATATTAACTGCCCAGTAATAAAGCATGAAGTTTGGGAGTGCTAGACCTCCATTTATTTTTGATTTACATAAATGTTTTTTATTTATTCTATGACTCTTATAATCCCAGATAAAGTTGGTGACTATAGAATCAACCTTCATAAAAACATTTTTAGGAAGATATATCGGAATCAATTGGAAGAGATATAGTAATTGCGGGAGAAAAATCATTTTTATTGCATTAATTCTACCTAGCATTGAAATAGGTAATGTTTTCCAATATAAAATATTCTCTTTAATTTATTCAGTAAAAGTGGAAAATTAAATTTAAATAAAGATTCAAATCTTTTTGTTACATAAAATCCAAGATATTTGATTTCTTCCTTTGCTATCTTAAAAGGGAATTATTGTAATATATGTAAGTTATTTACCTTTATTGACATGTTCACTTTTATTCCAATTAATACTGTATCCTGAAAATAATCCAAATTCAGTTATTAAATGTAATAAATGTGGAATACTAATTTCCGGCTTTGTAATATAAAGTAATACATCATCCGCATATAAGGAGATTTTATTTTCAGTATCTCTGGTGTCATACCCATATATTTCAGAACGTAATCTCACACATTGAGATAATGGTTCTATTACAAAGTGGGGATAAAGGACAACCTTGTCTGCAGCCTCGGAATGAATTAAATTTAGTTGATAACATTTGATTTGTATTCTGGCTGTTGGATTAGTGTATAATAATTTAACCCAAGTAATAAACTTCTCTCCCAACTTAAAAGTTTCCATGACCAAAAACAAATAAGACCATCCCACCTGGTCAAAGGCTTTCTCCGCATCTAATGATATAATTACTAGATCCTTATTAGTACCTCTTTTCGAATATATAATATTGAATAATTGCCTCAGGTTATATGAGGAATATCGTTTTGGTATAAATCCTGTTTGATCCGCGTGAATTAATTTATTGATAACTGTGCTTAGTGCTAATATTTTGGTTAGTATCTTTTGATCAGTATTTAAAAGAGCTATAGCTCTATATGATCCTGGGTCGTCCAGGTCTTTGTCCATTTTAGGTATAAGTGTTATAATAGATTCATTTAACGTTTCTGGTAATTTCTGGTGGTTATAGATGTATTCATAGAGTATCTTCAAACGTGGTGCAATCAGATCATAAAATGTTTTATAAAATTCCGAACCAATACCATCTGGTCCCGATCATGTTTTTGAAGATATGATGAAGATAAAAATACGAAAGAAAAATCTCAAATATGAGGGAGACAACATCAGTATTTTTAGAGATTACCCTGCGGAAGTGGCCAAGAGAAGATCTTTATTTACAGAAACAAGAGGTATCCTGAGGAACATAAAGAATCTGAGATATGGCCTGATGTACCCTGCAACATTAAGGGTAACTTATGATAATAAGGAGCACCGCTTCACCAAACATACAGAAGCTCTTGAATTCGCTCGAGATATTCAGAAGAAACTGGAAGAGGAAGGAGTAGAGGAAGAAGAAGATGAAGATGAAGGACACTGAATATTACTGATCACTTACTTGATGAGACTGATTAATGATCACTTATCTGATGATACTGTCCACCCACAGAAAAGGAGGAGGATTTACATTGGAGGACACGCAGGGAAGGAGACGGAACAATGGACATGGACTCTATCTTGGGGTTAAGGAGGGATGGATGGATTATTAATAAATATAGTTTTGTATTAACTACGCCTCAAAAATGTATGTTAGCTCTCCTAATATAGTGCTACGATACTAATTGTAATTGGTATTAGTAGTATTATTAATCACTAAGTATATAAATTAAATACCCCACCCCGACATTTAAGGCAAAAACGGAGCTGGAATTATTAACATCTTTTTTTTTTTCACAGAAGTCCGTAGATTAGTAGCCACGCTAGTGTGGCTTACACTAACACTAACTGCACTAACTATAGTTGTAGTCACTTTTTTTCCCTTTACACTTTATTAACATCACCTACTTTACTTACATTTTTAATTATTATTTTTATATTATGTATTTTATTTCATATTATATACTATATGGATTTGAGTATGATTGGTATTATATAGTTAGTTCAAGGAGACGTGTGTATAAGACAATGTTACAGATATTAAATTTCATCGATCTGATGTCTGGGTATAGGGTTGGGTTGGATGAGCTGAGACATCTACTCCATTATAAACCACCTTAATAATAAAATGTATGATATAAATACTCGGATTGGGGGTGATGGAATCACCTTCTGTAGTTGGAATGTTAAGGGAATTAACGAACCAATTAAAAGAGGTAAGGTTTTAGCTCAATTAAATAGATTGAAATCTGATATTATTTTTCTCCAAGAGACACACCTTAAGAAAGACGCGCAGTATAGATTAACAGCAAAATGGATTTCCAAAGTATATCACTCTTCATTTACACATAAGTTTAGAGGGGTAGCAATAATTATTCGTGTAGCTCAATAATAGAAGATGTTGAGGGTAGATATATAATAATTACAGGTGAATTATATTCTAAATAAGTAATCCTTGTGAATATATATGGTCCTAATTTTGATAATCCATTATTCTTCAAGAAAATATTTAACAATATCCCTATATCCACTCAACATAATCTAATAATTGGAGGTGATTTTAATTGTACCTTAGATAATTATTTAGATAGATCACCAACGAAAAGGAAAACCACTTCTAAGTCGTACATTTATAAATTATTTTATTAATACAGCAAACGTTAAGGATATCTGGAGAACTGATAATCCATCTGGTCGAGATTATTCATTCTTTTCACCTGTATTTAGAACCTACTCGAGGATAGACTATTTTTTAATAGATTCAAAATTAATCCCATTTACATATGACTCAAAATATCATAATATTATTATCTCGGATCACACTCCATTAACATTTAAGATAAAATTAAAAGATATAATTATTAAAACCTCTAACTGGAGACTCAACCCCCAAATATTAAAGGATAGGGCTTGTTATGATTACTTGGTAAAACAGATTAAATTATTTTTTGAAACTAATGACAAACCTGGAATTTCACCATCATTGCTCTGGGATACATTTAAAGCATTTATGCGTGGTGCGATAATATCAGCACACGCATACTTTAATAAGGAAAATCGAAAGACTGAACAAAAGTTGGAAAATGAAATAAAACAATTAGATATTGAAAAATGCAATATCCCCTTCTAAGGGATTAAGTAATAAAATAGTAAGATTAAACGAGAACTTACCAGTTCGAAGTTTGATCGTTATTTTATGAGGAGTTACGATGAGGGATTACGTGAAGAACCCCGCCTCACGCTGGCAAACGGCATACTTCAAAGCAGCGGCATGAAAAACACAGAACACCAAATAGCCGAAGTAACATAGTAAGGCTCATAAAAGACTTAGAACTACCAGATTGATCATTTATTTTATGAGGGTGGGAGTGGAGGGCACGTAATCCCTCATCGTAACTCCTCATAAAATAACGATCAAACTTCGAACTGGTAAGTTCTCGTTTAATCTTACTATTTTACTTCGGAGTCACGTGAGTGACTACGTGAAGATTTTAAAGCTTTCTGTGTTTTTTTATGTCGTAGTATTTAATTAGTACGACAGTCCGGCTAAGTAAATACATACATGAGAAACCAGACTAATATTAGTTCTTTCCATAATTTACTTTTTAATGGTTTAAAAGAACATATAATAACCCTCCTTATATCCGAGGGAATGATTACAAGTGATAAAAGATATAAGTGACTACATAACTGGTTATAGTAATCAATAGTATACAAAGCAGGTAATTATATTGATCCCAACACCGCGTGGCCAAAACTTGTCATAGTGTGAACAGGTTTATTGTAGAACTTTGAAAAAGTTTCTTCTTTACTCCACCCTGCGATTTTTAAAATATGCTCGAGTGGTACGTCCCGCACCTTCGCCGCGGACGTAGCTGCAGCTCTGGTGGAGTGAGATTTGAACACATCAGTGTCTACTCCTGCTAAAAGCAACACCTGTTTCAACCATTTTGAGATAGTTTGAACTGAAGCTTTTGTGTGTGGCTTTTTATGCGTAATCATCAACGTTTTTTCATTTCCTCGAAGAGTTTCAGTAACTTTAACATATTGATTCAAATGTTTAACCACACACAAAGTAGGATCAAATAGGATAAGCTTGAAAGGTTACCTTAGCTCCAGATCTCCCTGGTCTGCTTTGTTTGATCAGATCGTAAACATAGAACACAATGTTATCTGTAGTCACATGCATACAGTCTAAACGCAACATTTGTAAAGTTTGCACTCTTTGAGCTGAAACCAATGATATTAACATTATTAATTTGAATGTTAATCTTTCCAATGACAATCCTTCAATTGGAGTCCACTGTCTAAGTAAGGTAAGTACAATGCTCACATCCCAAATCTCTGTGTATCTAGGTTTGGGTGGATTAATATTAAAGATTCCTTTCATGAATCTAGATATTAGTGGATGCGATCCAATTGATTTCTGGTCAGACATAAGTCCTAAATAAGATAAGGCACTGCGTGCAGTGTTTAGTAGCACTGTAACTTAAATGTTGCTCAAAATGCAATTTTAGCAAGGAGCTCCAATACATTTTCCATGCAATATCACAGTATCACAATATCAAACATGCAATATTCACCGCATCATAAGAAATATTTGACTGTGTGCAAAATTCTTCCCATTTCTTAAACACGTGTCATATATTGTTTTTGTGTGTTATCTCGCCATGATGCGACTATAACCTCCATAGTTTTGTCCGACAATCCCAGCTCCTGTAGTGGTCTGGTCAAAACCTGCAGATTAATAAATTCATATATGCATATAATGCATAAATTTCTTTGGTTACTGGATTAATCAAAATATCACTACAGTTAGGAATTGACATATATGGTTCTTTAATCATATTCAGCATTAATGGGAACCAAGTTTGTGTTGGCCAATTTGGAACTACCAACAATCCTGTGGCAGAATCTTGTTCTATTTCCTTCAGACATTGCTGAACCAAAGCAAAAGGTGGAAAAGCATAAAAGAACATATTCCCCCAGTTCAATGAAAAAGCATCTACTGCTACTGCATCTGGATCGTGTTCCCAAGACACATATTTAGGCAATTGATGATTAAGCCTTGATGCAAACAAATCAATTTCTGGTAAACCAAATTGAGCTACAATATTCTTAAATATTGCTGGATTAAGCATCCATTCTGTGTTATCTTTAAATATCCTTGATCTTTTATCTGCCACTACATTGTCTTTACCTGGAATGTAGTTTGCTGAAATCCAAATTTGGCGATCAATACACCATTGCCATATTTCATTGACCAGACAATCACATGATACTGATCTGACTCCCCCATGTGATTAATATATGCAACAGCCGTTTTATTGTCTAACTGTATTAATACATGTAGACCCTTTTTTGAACATCAATATGCTTTTAGACCATAGAAAGCACCCAATAAACTCTAAATAGTTAATACCATAAGTTTGAAGAAACGTTTCTTCTTGGACTTTCCATCTACCTCCACAACTGGAGGATGAATCTGTTACCCCCCCCCCATCCGAGAGCATTAGCATCTATTTATAAACAATTTCAGGCTGTTTAATCAGAATGTTTTTAGCAGCTTGTGGGATATTTTTAACCCACCATGGTAATTCCAACAAAACTTCTTTTGTTAATTGCATAGGCCTATCAAAGTGGCCTGCCCTCTCTTTGAGAGCTCTTATTTTGTCCCTTTGAAGATTTTGATTAATGTAATGGACCAAATTCTACTGCAGGAAATGCTGCTAATAGTTTACCAATAGTTTTCACTACTTTTCGGATGGAAGGATAAGTTTGTGAATGAGATTATTACAAGTCACCAAAAATCATCAACTTTATCTTTGTTGGTAAAGTATTAACATAGTTTCTGAGTTAATTACAAACTCCAAATAGTTAATTGATTGTGCTGGCTGCAGCTGGAATTTAATTGGATGAATCAAGAACCCTAGCTTTAACAAAGCTTTTGTACTGAAACTAATTCTCAGCTGACTCTTGATTGCCATAATGATTAGAATGTCATCGAGATAAGCCATAACGATGTGTTTTTGTACTCTTAATTGGGCTAAAACTGGTTTCAACAGTTTAGTAAAGAGCCTGGAAGCTGAACTCAATCCATTTGGCAAAGCTTTAAACTGCCATAATTGTCCCAGCCAATTAAATTTTAAGTACCTCCAGAAACTGATGTATTGGTACAGAATAATAGGCATTTCTCAAATCAATCGTAGCCCTATAACAACCTGCTGATATTAAATATCTTGCAGTATTTAGATGTTTTCCATTTAAAAAATTGTATTCTACCACTTATTTAGATCTGTAAGGTCCAGAATAATTCTGCAAACACCATCTTTTTATGTCTTTTTGAAATATCTTAGACACAATTGATGCTCGTGTTCATAAGTTTTTTCCCAATAACATCTTTTCAGATAATTTGTCAATTTCCACATTAATCTCTGCTTTTCCAATTGCAGTAAACACGAAAGCATAGGCAGGTTTATCTGTACTGGAGGATTAACCCCTTCTTTAAATGTAATAGTGGCTCCTGAAACTGCTTGTAAAAATAAACCGATCAGAAATAATAGTAAGCCAGTCTTTATAAAACTTTTGTAATCTCCCTCCAACTGGAGATTAATCCGCAGTTTTCTTTAAAGATAGAACAAGTCTTTAATACCTCTCCATATGAGCGTGGTGGTCTCCTTTTCCCCGAATACGGGTAAGTATTGGCCTGTGCAGTACAATAATATTTCCTTGACATATTTCTGCCTTTATTTCCAAAATCAAATCCCCTTCTGGGCGAAAAAAATACCTTTTTTGTCCTAAGACGAAGGTTTCATGCAGTTAAAATTTTTAGCTTCTTCATCCAATTTTTAATAATTTAGGCAGATTTACTCCAAACAGATAACCAGGAGCTTGAACACCACTTGCTTGAACCACACAAGCTTGCAAACCTTGGGTGAAATATGGGCCGAATAGCCATTTTCCTCATACAATAATTTCATAGAAAGAATTTGCACAATAGGCCCTCTTTTTTTTTTTTTTTTTTTTTTTTTTTAAACTTATCCATCTCCCCAAAACCATAATGGTAGCAGAATAATTTGTGAGGATTTTTGAACCTCACTTCTTGAGCTCTCATATTTGGGGTCATGGATGCCCATATCAACGGATAAACCGTAGGCACTTTCAATGAGGCACAATTTCCTGTGCATTTATAATTCTGATGTTTCAATCATCACAGAATCATGAAGTTGGTGAGATATCATATATTAATGTTGTCAGCTAGGTTTTCTTCCATAGCCTCACCACTTCCTTTATATATAGCAAATTATTTTGCTATCTCAGGCACATTTGGCCTTTCTTTTATTTTGTGGTGTGTTTTCAAATGCAAATCACCATCAGCAGGGTCTGCCTTCTGCAGCCCTAAATCAATTGGGATTTCAACCCATGAGACTTCCTTCGGCCCAAATCCTGGGTCCGGAGTTCCAACTCCCAATTAGGCCCACAGCCATATCAGAATAATTAAACCCCTCAGGGCTTTTTTGGGAACCTTCTGGGTACTGTGACCCTAGTCTCATAATTTTTTGGAGAACTTTCTCCATATGCTCCATTATTAGTTCCATATAGTTTAATTATCTGGAGGACTTTCAGTATCAGAGTCATCAGAACCACGGGCCTCTCAGATTTCTTTTACATTTTTAGGAGCATTTCTCTCCGTGGTTATAACTTCTGGAGAATCTAGAACTCACTAACGGGTATATCAGCGGCCACCGGTATCGGAACCGGATCCGCACTAGCTTTTTTCCCGTATTTTTATTTTCACCCCGGGAAGCTCTTTTTACCCGCGAATTTTCTTTGCCGATTTCTCCATTTCTTTCATAATCTGTGCTAAACAGCACTTTAACGTGACTCTGACTTTTATTTTACTTTACTTTTACTGCTGGACCCATCCAGCGTACTCTAACGAACGTCCCGACTTTGCCCCACTTACCTGCGGGTCCGTTCCGACCGCTGCGAGGAGCTGCTCCTTACTGCAGCTCCTCCTTCCGCCGTCAGCGTCGACGTAATGCCGTTTGCCAGCGTGAGGCGGGGTTTCTTCACGTAGTCACTCACGTGACTCCGAAGTAAAATTGCATCATTAAAATACAAGCTAAATAAAATATACTCAAATCAGATTATTAAACTTTTTCAACAGACTAAACAAGTACACTTTGAATTTGGGGATAAACCACAAAAATTACTGGCACAACAGCTTAGAAAATTAGATGAGGAGAAAATGATACATAAAATTAGATCTGATCAAGGAGAAATATTGACTTTACCAAAAGATATCAATGATACATTTTTACAATATTATCAAAATCTTTACTTATCTAAACTAGCAGGACAATCAGATGGAATGGAAACATTCCTACAAGAATGTCATATTAATAGTTTTAGATCAGGAAGGTAGAGACTTGTTAAACGCTGATATATCAGTGAAAGATATTGAAGAATCAATTGGATCATTAAATAACGGAAAAGCTGCAGGGCCTGATGGCTTAGGTGTTTGAATTTTATAAGAAGTTTCATGATCTGATCTCTCCACGCTTACATACAATATATAAATATGCTTATGAACAAGGAAAGTTACCAGAATCATTAAATGAGTGTACAATTACACTTATCCCTAAAGCTGATAAAGATTTGGAAGACCCTGGATCATACAGAGCAATAGCTCTTTTAAATACTGATTAAAAAATACTAAAATTTTATCTCGGAGGCTAAGTTTAGTGATTAATAAATTAATACATCAAGACCAAACAGGTTTTATTCCAAAACGCTATTCATCCTATAATCTGAGACGTCTATTCAATGTCATGTACTCAAAAAGAGTGAATGATATTGAACTAGCTGTCATATCCTTAGATGCTGAAAAAGCATTTGACCAGGTTGATTGGCCATATTTATTTAAAATAATGCAGAAATTTCAACTGGGGGATAGATTCTCCAAATGGGTAAAAATCATATACTCGAATCCAACTGCAAGAATATTAACAAATCAAATGCTTTCAGCAAAATTTAAACTCTTTAGGGGTTGTAGACAAGGATGCCCGTTATCACCATTACTATTTGCTCTGGTAATAGAACCATTAGCCGAAATGATTAGATCAGAACCAGAAATATATGGATATAATACCAAAACTACAACGAATAAAATATCTCTATACGCAGATGACATCTTAATTCATATTACAAAACCGGAGATTAGTATTCCCAATCTATTTAATGTTATAACTAAGTTTAGTACATTTTCTGAAATTATGCCTATAATTGGAATAAAATTAAATATATTAGAACAATTCCCACTTAAAATAGTCACGGACGAACTCAAATATCTAGGAATTAATGTATCTAAATCATATAACTGTCTATTTAAATATAATTACCCTCAATTATTAAATAAACTAAAAAAATATATTTTATATTGGAAAACACTACCTATATCAATGATCGGTGGAATAAATGCTATAAAAATGATTTTTTTACCACAATTGTTATATTTATTTCAAGCAATCCCTTTATATCTCCCTAAAATGTTTTTTAAGAATATAGATACTTTGGTTAATAGTTTTATTTGGGACTATATAAACCATCGAATAAGTAAAAAACGTATGTATGGTAATAACCCTATAATTCATAGCAATAGACGTATTTGGAAACAAATAGTTAAGACCCTACATATGGATAATTTGTCACTTTGTTTGCCAATTATGAATAATCCTTTGTTTAAGCCCTCTGTATTGGACAAGGGGTTTAAACACTGGAATGATTTAGGAATTAAAAGGATAGAACACCTTTATAAGGAAGGAAAATTTCTTTCATTTCAAGAGTTACGGGATATCTATGGATTGCAGTCAAATAACATATTTAGGTATTTACAAATTAGAAATTATATTAAGTCAAATACGCAAGACTATAAAAATAGAAAACCAGGATTATTAGATGAATTGTTTAATAAACACCCAAATACAGAAAAATTAATAGCATTTATATATAATACTACTTTGGATAAGGAAATCCCAACTTCGGAAATATATCGACAAACATGGGAAAATGAAATGGGTTTATCTATAATGAAGGAAACTTGGGAAGAAAGCCTACAATGTATACATCGTTGCTCATTAAATGCTAGACATATATTGATACAATTTAAGGCATTACACAGATTACATTATTCAAAAACGAAATTAAATAGAATTTATTCTAACATTTCTCCTATTTGTGATAAATGTCAGAACTTGGAAGCTAATTTAACGCAAAGTTTTGTAACATGTATAAAACTTAATTATTATTGGACAGAAATCTTTAGAGTTATTTCTGAAGTTCTTAAAATTAAACTAGACCCAGATCCAAAATTAATAATATTAGGAGTTCCGGATTCAAATCTAACATTAACAGTAAACCAAAGAAATTTCTTGGATTACTGTTTGATAATAGGGAAAAAATTAATATTGAAATATTTGGAAGGGAAGATTATCCCCCACAATTAAAATGTGGACAGTGGAAATGTTGGAGACGTTACATTTGGAAAGAATCAGATTTGTCCTAATGGACAAATACGAACTCTTTTGAACAGATATGTTCTCCATATACAGAATATTTGAAGGGGTAGCTGTTCTTGGCATCACAACTCAATGGGTACCCGGCAGGATTAGATGAAAATAACTCTCTGTTTTTCTTTTTGATTTGTATACATGTCTCCATTGATATCGCTATTTAAAATTGTGTTATTCACTATTAAGATGTATACTATAATCTCTCTTTTTTTTCTATATAATACTTTATTTTAATTAAATACATATAACAAGAATATATACATATATATTTTTTTTTCTTCTCTCTTTTCTCTTTCTCTTTCTTTATAATCAAAATTATTATTTAATCACCATTCTTATTGATTAAAATCTATTCTTTTATTTTTCTACTTTAAAAAAGAATAGAAGTTTATAAGAACTATTCGTAAACATTTGAATACTTATTGAAATAAGTTGGTTGTGTATTTGAAAAGTTGTTATACCGTTGTTATGATGGATTCCTTTTAATAAAAATATTATTACACAATACCATCTGGTCCCGGTGTTTTACCATTTTTTAAAGATCTGATAGATTTTTCGATTTCTTTTACTGATATTTCAGCATTTAGTGATTCTCTATTTTCTGAATCCAACCCATTCAGATTACATTTTTATTTAAATGCTTCTATTCCTATCCTGTTTTCTATCGTTTTGGTTGAATATAAAATTTTATAATATTGCAAAAATCTCTCATTAATATCTTTGGGTTGTACTAATGGTTCACCATTGTATGATTTAATCCTATGGATTTATTTTTTCTCCCTCCATTTTCCGTAATTGACAAGCAAATAATTTTTGGGGTTTATCTCCAAATTCAAATTGTAATTGTTTAGTGTATTGATAAAGTTTTACAACTTGATCTGAGTATATTTTATTTAATTTATATTTCAGTGCAGCGATTTTGTTATGTTTTGTCATGGATTAGCAGCATTCTCTGTGTCACTTGTTTGTTGAAAACACTAAATTGTTTAATCTCCTTTTCCAATTCTTGTTGTTCCCTCCGATTCGCTTTATTATAAAATGCTTGAGAAGAAATCATAATTCCACGGGCATATGCATTAAAGGTTTCCCATAATAGGGAAGAAGATATTTCCTGTTTATCATTTATTTCAAAGAAAATCTTGATCTGTTCTATCATATATATTCCTGAGTTACTTTGTCTTTTAAAATTTGTGGGTTAAATCTCCATTGTCCCTGTTTTTTCCGTTTTACCATTTATTTTAATCATAAAAGTTAAAGGTGCGTAATCTGAGATTGTAATATTATGGTATTTTGAATTATAAGTAAGTGAGATAAGTTTAGCGTTAACCAAAAAAATAATCTATTCTTGAATAGGTTTTATGTACAGGTGAATAAAATGAATATTCTCGTCCAGTTGGATTTTCTACTCCCCAAACATCTTTAATATTATTAGTATCCATATATGTATTTAATAAGTCACTGGAATGGGATTTGGTTTTTCTTTGTCTTGTGGACCTATCTAAATAAGAATCTAATGTACAATTTAAATCTCCTCCAATTATTAAGTTATGTTGTGCTATTTCCGGGATGTTTTTAAATATTTTCTTAAAGAACAGTGGACTATCAAAGTTTGGTCCATAAACATTGACAAAAATCATTTTTTGAGCATTTAATTCTCCTATTACAATAATGTATCTACCGTCACTGTCAGTTATAGTTGATGTATGTTTAAATAAAGTGCCTTTATGAAATAATATTGCTACGCCTCTGGATTTGTGTGTAAAAGAAGAATGATACGTTTTATCTATCCATTTAGCTTTCAGCCTATGCTCAGCATCTTTTTTTAAATGTGTTTCTTGAATAAAAATCACATCAGCTTTAATTGCTTTTAAATGTGCTAGTACTTTACCTCTCTTAATTGGTTCATTAATACCTTTAATGTTCCAGCTACAAAACGTTATTCCTTCATTCCCCTTATTCATTTTTAAATCTTACATCTTTTGTCTATGGGGGTCTATAATAGTTCGACAGACCCGACCTTACACCCGAACTCCGAATAGACAAATCTTAAGACCCTTGAATGTCTCTCACGTGTATATCTCCTTTGATCCAATTTGTAACTCCATTCAAACTGAAAATAATAATGATAGATTATAATAGAGAAGAAAAGAGGATAGGTTAAGAAATTAGTATTGTGCACAAAGAAGGAAAAAACGACATCTAGTATTAGTGTAGTTAGTGCTAGCCATACTAGCATGGTTAACCATCTACCGACTTCCGTAGATGATGTTACCAACTTAACCAGCTCCTTGGTTTCTTGGAATTTTTATTCCATAGCAGTATTTTACTGGGGATATTGGATTTTAAAATATTCGGGTTCCCATAGTCGGAAATGTGAGGACACGTATATTTAAAACTTGTTTGAAAATATAATATAAAAACAAAAAGGAAAAAATAAAATAAAAATAAAAATTAATAATAAAAAAGAAAAAAGGTTTCCAAGGAGGGCAAATGAAATCAAACTCTATATTTGACTCTAATCATTCCATTATAAGTAGGTATTAGTCATTAGTGATAATTATTAACTCTGATTAGTAAAGATACCACGCTATAATTTTAGTATTTATTAGTTATTTGTATTAGTAGTGCAGTTATACTAATTATTAGTATCCATGGGAGAGTTTCTGATCCACATCTTTCTCCAGCTTCCTTAGTCACGACTTTAATTTCATCCAGTCCTGCAAAGTCAGTTTATTCAATGATGAGGTTCAGTTTTAAAAGTATTATTCAAGCATCCTCTCGAACCTTAATCTTCTGGGCAAAGTCCAGTGCCTCCACAGGGTTGGTGAAAAAGTGTTCATTCTGATTGTAAGTGACTCTTAGGGTAGCTGGATACCTCAGACCATATTTCAAATTCTTCACTTCCCTCGAGACTCTTTTGGTCTCATTAAACGCTTTTCGTTTCCTTGAGACCTCTGCTGGATAGTCTCGATAAATACTGATCCTGTATCCTTCAAATGTAAGATTTCTGTTTCTTGCAATTTTTTGCATTATCTCCTCCAGGACATGGTCGTACTGGACTTTTATTATCATTTGTCTTGGGGGAGCGCTTTGTCTTGTCTGGCGTCTCGTCACTCTGTGTGCTCGGGCAAGTAAAGGCTTTTGATCCAGGGATAAAACTTTTTGCAGTAGATTTGCAGTGAATTCTCGGGGATCTTGATCCGCCTCTTTCCCTTCTGGAATACCCGCAATTCTTAGGTTCTGTCTTCTCTGGCAACCTTCCAATTCAGTACATTTCTCAGTTATTTTGCCCAGTAATTCAGTTAGACGTTGGTTTTCTGTGATAAGCTTTGCCGTAGTCTGAGCACTTGTTTCGGCTAGTTCTTCAAGGTCCTTTATGGCTACCATCTGTTGATTCAGTGCCTCCTCCACAGGATTCAGCCTATCTTCAAGATCAGTTTTCACTTTTCTGATTTTAACATTCGTCTCATTTGTCAAACTTGCAGTTTGTTCAGTCAATATTTCTGCAATTTCTTTCTTCAGTTCATCCGATGTATTCTTAGCCGTGGTATTAATTTCAAGCTTTAACTCCTTCATTTCTTCCTTGATTTTTTTAATTTCTTCCCCAAAATTCATCTTCATCTTCAACTTCATTAGTTTTTGCCAATTCATTCTTTAGTTCCAGCTTTATTTCCTCCTTTAAGCCAGCAATTTCACTTGCAATAAAAGTTTTAAGATCTTCGGCTTCCGATTTTTTTCATCATTTTTTCCAACACATCTTATTGGGATAGCGTCCTACCTGAGCCCGAGGCTTCAGTCGGGCCTTCCACCGGTTTCTGTCTGGTAACACGACTTTTCGGTTTATTCGCGGGTGGGCTGCACTGTGTAGACATAGTAAGTCGCGCGCCTGATGACGTCACTCACAGCAATCGGTACAGAGGCAGCAGGCAGCAGGTAGGTCGCTTTCTCCCTGATTTTTCACCGTTTTTTTTCAAGGAGCTGGCTGGCGTTGCTCTCTAGCCCTCCATAGTGCCACCGGAAGAGTTTTGTTTCTGTCCGTTATTCAATGAGTCTTCACAACAAATCAAGGCAAACATTAGACAATAGAAAATAGGTGCAGGAGTAGGCCATTTGGCCCCACGAGCCAGCACCACCATTCAATGTGATCATGGTTGATCATCCACAATCAGTACCTGTTCCTGCCTTCTCCCCATATCTCCTGACTCCGCTATCTTTAAGATCCTTATCTAGCTCTCTCTTGAAAGTTGCCAGAGAACCGGCCTCCACCGCCCTCTGAGGCAGAGAATTCCACAGACTCATAACTCTCTGTGTGAAAAGGTGTTTCCTTATCTCCGTTCTAAATGGCTTACCCCTTATTCTTAAACTGTGGCCCCTGGTTCTGGACGTCCCCAGCATCGGGAACATATTTCCTATCTCTAGCGTGTCCAAACCCTTAATAATCTTATATGTTAAGATCCCCGCTCATCCTTCTAAGTTCCAGAGTATATAAGCCCAGCCGCTCCATTCTCTCAGCACAATACAGTCCAAGTCGCCCTGCATTCTCATAGCATCCTCCTCACAGTTCACACTGCCACTCAGCTTTGTGCCATCTGCAAATTTGCTAATGTTAATTTGAATCCCTTCATCTAAATCATTGATGTATATTGTAAATAGCTGCAGTCCCAGCACCGAACCTTGCGTTTCCACTACCCCACTACTCAGTGCCTGCCATTCTGAAAGGAACCCGTTAATCCCCACTCTTTGTTTCCTGTCTGCCAACCAATTTTCTATCCATGTCAGCACTACCCCCAATACCATGTGCCCTAATTTTGCCCACTAATCTCCTATATGGGACCTTAACAAATGCTTTCTGAAAGTCCAGGCACACTACATCCACTGGCTCTCCCTTCTCCGTTTGCCTAGTTACATCCTCAAAAACTTCCAGAGGATTAGTCAAGCATATTTTCCCTTCGTAAATCCATGCTGACTCGGACCGATCCTGTCACTGCTATCCAAATGTGTCGCTATCTCATCTTTTATGATCGACTCCAGCATCTTACCCACCACCGACGTCAGGCTAACTGGTCTATAATTCCCTGTTTTCTCCCTCCTACCTTTCTTAAAAAGTAGGATAACACTAGCTACCCTCCAATCTACAGGAACTGATCCTGAATCTATAGAACATTGGAAAATGATCACCAATGCGTCCACAATTTCTAGAGCCACTTCCTTAAGTACCCTGGGATGCAGACCATCAAGCCCTGGGGATTTATCAGCCTTCAGTCCCATCATTTTCTGCCTAATGTGGATCTCCTTCAGTTCCTCCGTCACCCCAGATCCTCTGGCCACTAGTACATCAGGAAGATTGTTTGGGTCCTCCTTAGTGAAGACAGATCCAAAGTACCTGTTCAACTCATCTGTCATTTCCTTGTTCCCCATAATAAGTTCACCTTTTTCAGTCTTCAAGGGTCCAATTTTGATCTTAACTAATATTTTCCTCTTCACATACCTAAAGAAGCTTTACTATCCTCCTTTATATTCTTGGCTAGCTTACCTTCGTACCTCATCTTTTCTCCCGGTATTGCCTTTTTAGTTATCTTCTGTTGCTCTTTACCCAATCTTCTGGCTTCCCATTCATCTTGCTATGTTGTAATTCTTTTTTATTTTTATACTGTCCCTGACTTCACCTGTCAGCCACAATCACCCTTTACTCCACTTGGTATCTTTCTTCCTCTTTGGAATGAACTGATCTTGCACCTTCTGTGTTATTCCCAGAAATACCTGCCATTGTTGTTCCACCATCATCCCCGCTAGGGTATCTTTCCAGTTAACTTTGGCCGGCTCCTCCCTCATGGCTCCATAGTCCTCTTTGTTCAACTGTAACACTGACATCTCCGATTTACCCTTCTCCCTCTCAATGGCTCCTTAACCTCAAGTTCCCTTATCAAATCGGTTCATTACACAACACTAAATCCAGAATTGCCTTCTCCCTGGTAGGCTCCAGTACATGCTCTAAGAATCCATCACGGAGGTACCCCACAAACTCAATTTCTTGGGGTTCAGTACCAACCTGATTTTCCCAGTCTACCTGCATGTTGAAACCTCCCATAACAACCGTAGTATTACCGCTACGGTGTGCCAATTTTAACTCTTGATTCAACTTAGAAAATTTGCACCCTATATCCACTGTTTGGGGGCCTGTAGATAAGTCCCATTAGGGTATTTATACCCTTACAATTCCTTAGTTCTATCCATACTGACTCCACATCTCCTGTTTCAATGTCACCCCTTTCAAGGGACTGAATTTAATTCCTCACCAACAGAGCTACCCCACCCCCTCTGCCCTGTCTGTCTTTTCGATAGGAGGCATACCCTTGAATATTCAGTTCCCAGCCCTGGCCCTCTTGCAGCCATGTCTCTGTAATTCCCACAACATCATACTTGCCAATTTCTAACTGAGCCTCAAGCTCATCCACTTTATTTCTTATACTTCGTGTATTCATATGCAACACATTGATTGAACTTCAGTAGTAATAATTCAGCAAAAGATACCAACTGTAGGGAAGTGTGACTATAAGTGACACATCATTCACTGTAAGTTCATAGTAACTTAAATACATTACATCAACATACTTAAGTGACTTAAATGACAATAAAGGATAGTTTGACTTTTTGAGTTTAGTTTGACTTTAATTACACGATTTACAGTGATTTTTATTACATACACATAGTTCTTTGATTTCTGTACATAGCTTTAGGCAATAATCTTCACATTGCAGCAAGGAAAGAGGATATTGAAAAGCTTAAAAGGTATAGAGGCATAGAGTTATACTGCAAGGAAACATGCCACTTGTCCGTGCCGATCATTTAACTCAATGGGGTTGAGAGGGAAAAATAAATCAGCCAAGATTGAATGACGGATTAGACTTGATGGGCTGAATGGCCTAATTCTTCTCCTATATCTTATGGTTTTAGCTATCTGAGCTAATCTTATTTGTCTGCATCTGGCCAATATCACCTCTAAACCTTTCCTACCCATGTACCTGTTCGAATGCTTTTTAAACATTGTAATTGTACCCGCCTCTCGAGCTTCCTCTTGCATCTCGAACCATGGACCCACCACCCTCTGCATAAAAAGGTTGCCACCTTAGATCCCCTTTAAATTCTTCACCTCTCTCATTAAATCTATGCCCTCTGTTTAGTTTTAGAGATACAGAGTGGAAACAGGCCCTTCGGCCCACCTGCGATCCCCGCACATTAACACTATCCTACACACACTAGGGACTATTTTACATTTACCAAGCCAATTAACCTACAAACCTGTACGTCTATTGGAGTGTGGGTGGAAACCGAAGATCTCAGAGAAAACCCATGCAGGTCATGGGGAGAATGTACAAACTCCGTACAGACATTACCGGTAGTCAGCATCGAACCCGAGTCTCCGGTGCTGCATTCGCTATAAGGCAGCAACTCTACAGCTGCGCCACCGTGCCGTGCTAGTTATAGACTCCCTTGCCCTGGGGTAAAGACTGTGACTATTCACCTTATATACACCCTCATGATTTATATATCGTATATAATATAAAATATAAACATATATGTGTATAGTATATATAAGAGTATATGGAAGAGTATTTATATACTTCCAAAGAGTAGCAAGAAATCTTTCTTACTTTAATATTCTCAATTATAAACAGAATTTTAACGGACTTAAAACATAGGATGGTTTACATTACCCATGTGCTCAGTTTGCATTTGAAGTTTTAAAAAAAACTTTAAGACTAAAAACATTGGCTTAACTTTTATCTGACTGTCCACATATGGAATCAGAAATGTTTTGCTTAAATTGCTTTTTAAGTAAGGCCATCTGATGTTATGCCTAAATTTGATCACCTGCCCATCAGGGGGTTAATGCAGCTATAGAACATGCATGGGGATACAGTAGGCTTCGGGTTCTGAGTGGATGAGTAATCACTGAAAAGGTAGTTGTATCTAACGATTATCTTGGAGCACAATATAAGAATGAATTAAGTTTATTGGCCAAGTATTCACATACAAGGAATTTGCCTTGGTGCTCCACCCACAAGTGATAACATGAAATCTAGTGACAGTTAGGAATGACATAATAAAACATTATCAATTAAACATGTGAATTAAATAAAATACCAGAGCAAAAGGAGACTACAGATTTTTGATTATTGAGTAGAGCTACTACTCGTAGAAAAAAACAGTTTTAAGTCTGGCTGTGGCAGCTATGACAGTCCGGAGTCGCCTTCCAGAGGGAAGTGATTCAAAGAGTTTGTGGCCAGGGTGAGAGGGGTCAGAGATGATCTTACCCACTCGCTTCCTGGCCCTTGCAGTGTACAGTAGTTCGTCAATGGAGGGAAGGTTGCAGCCAATAACCTTCTCAGCTGATCGGATGTTGTGCTTGGTGGCTGAGCCAAACCAGACCATAATGGAGAAGGTGAGGACAGACACTACGATGGCTGTATAGAATTGGACCATCATTGCCTGTGGCAGATTGTGCTTCCTCAACTGTCGCAGGAAGTACATCCTCTGTTGTGCCTTTTTGACTGTTTTGATGGTGGCCCCCATTTAAGGTCCTTGGACATTATGGTTTCCAGGAACTTAAGACCCCATAGATGTGACTGTGTTGTTGTTGAGTGGGGTGAGGGGAGTGGGAGCTGTCCTAAAGTCTACAATCAATTCCACTGTCTTAAGAGCATTGAGCTCCAGGTTGTTGTGACGGCACCAGGACGCCAGCTGTGTCACTTCCAGTCTGTAGAGTAAGGTGATAAAGTGTACAGAAAAGGACCCTTCAAAATATCACTGTAAATTGTGTGAAACAAACATGAAAACACTGATTTGAACTAGAGATGAATGTGCATCGTGCATACCATGGTAGGATTTGTAATGGACTTCCAGGCAAACCTGTTACAAAGAGGCAGAGGGAGAACATGGTGCCTGGAATTCTGTAGATAATAGTAAATGTAATAGGCCAGGGAGGCTTTCCTCATCCATCATTACCATTTGATCTATTCTCAACAGATATATTGTTAATCACTTTCTCCCACCACAAGCTTTCCACAGCCACACTTGCAGCTGGCACAGACCAAGACCTCCCAAACATCCTTCTCCAATATCAAGGTGGAATGTCATGTTCTAATCCTGAGGATAAAGATGTGGATGATTCATCAGGAGATGTAAGGCGAAGAAGGAATTGCGTTAACATCTAGTTCTTAACATGGTGAGTTCATACTGATGCATTTGTTTTGTACATCAGTGAAGAAAACCTTTTGGTCCATCAAGTTGATGCAAACATTTTGGAAGATCTATCCAATGAATTCTTTCCCAGCACATTCACTCATATTTCTACATTTTTCTTTTCCTCTATATCCTGTACATTTCTCACAAATACCATTAAATATATTTTCACTGGATCAAACAACGCTAAACAGTTCAGCGCAGGAAAAGACTTGCCTTACTTTCTTCACAACTTTCTTTATCAATTATCTTAAATTCAATCCTTTAGCCAGCTAAATTGTTCACTCTGTTAAAACCCTTCATAATGCTCAACAACTGAATTAGAGCCTTCTCTTTACACCAAGGCATCAATCCAGGTTTCTCCTCTGTCCAACTCCTGGTGTAGTTTTGGTAATTATCTGAACCCGCTCCAAGGCCTTACTATCCTTTCTAATGTATGGTGCCCAAAATAAAATTTGGTAGTAGAATGACATTAGGGTGGTCCATCTAGTAGAGCTGCTGCCTCGCAGTGATGCAACAGTCAACATGTTCTTTACTGTGCACCTGTAGAAGTTCATGGGAGTATTTGTTGACACATCAAATCTCCTCAATCTTCCAAGGAAGAGAGGTGTCGATGGGCTTTCTTTATGATTGCATCATGTGCTGGGTCCCGGATAGAGTCTCAGAGAGATACACAACCAAGAATTTAAAGTTTTTTACTCTCTCCACCACCATCCCATTAATGAAGACAGGTTTGTGAGTTGTTGACCTTCCTCTTCTAAAGTAAAAAATGACTTCCTAGATT
Organism: Okamejei kenojei; assembly: GCA_035221665.1. Classification (NCBI taxonomy): domain Eukaryota; kingdom Metazoa; phylum Chordata; class Chondrichthyes; order Rajiformes; family Rajidae; genus Okamejei; species Okamejei kenojei. Next base: position 48,401,572 of record CM069137.1, read on the forward strand.
TCACTGACATTGAGAGCAAGGTAGTTGATCTGGCACCATTTGGTCAGTTGATTGATCTCCCTCCTATACTAAGTTAATTGGCTCTTAATGACACAGTAGCACGAGAATCCATATTTGGCAAATTTGGTCAGTATCAAAACATATACAATGTTGTTTATTCATGTTTTTCCAACCCCTCTGGCTTTAGATTCCAATGCATCACCGCCTTTTGGTAACTCGGCCAATAACATCTTCCCATTAGCCTTCTGCCCACTAGGCAATCTGATTGCTCATTCATTTAACCATTCAATCATCCGTTCTTACAGTTACCTAATCCCTCGACTTCTGAATTACTGAGTCGCTTCTTAGTCTTATTTGTACTTTGTTTCTCAGCTGCTCTGTTCTAAGAATGAACGTATGGAGATTGGTGGATTGGTTTCCTTGGGGATGGAGATGGGAACGTTAGTGAGTGCAGCTTTCCTGAAACTGGGCACACACTACCATACACTTCCACTTTCACTTCCACTTCATTCGACTTTGAAAGGTTCACCATGCACCATCAAACAGGTATAAAATAAACACCCCGAACATCTTTTTGTTTCATCATTCTCCTTGGTATTAGTTAGAATGAATAGCATCTCTGTCGTGTTTCAAACATGATACACCAGTCAGTTCCCAGTGTACATGCTTGACTCCCATTTAAGTATCATACTTGGCTATTCAACCACCTTGTACACTGCCCCAGTGTAATCTACTAAATTACAATCTTGTACTTAAGTATGATTGTGCTAATGAACAGTAAGATTGTTACTGAACTGTATGCAAATTAAGAATTTAACTGTACCTCATTGAACAAGGAAAACTACATTAAGACTCTAAATGCAAGTAACAAGGATCAGACCCGAATGTTCATGTGACCTCTTTACATACTTATATCTATTTTGTTGAGAAGGGTCACCTGAATTGAGATTGACATTGTTGCTTCTTGCAAGAGATTATTTGGCAGCATTGTAATGTATTCATGTAATGTTATGCTACTCCAACTAGATGAGTTGCATTCCACAAAATGAAATTCTTTTAGATTTTGAACTGTCAAAGCTATCAACAAGTACACATCCCTGCACCCTTTAAATATGGGTGTGCGCATTTCTGCTGCATGGTAAAGATTTTTTGCCGGGGTGTGGAGAGGTTCAGAGGAAAGGAGAAAACACATGCAGTGAAAATATTGGGCATACACTGGGCTGGTTGGCATAGTAAGCTGAGAATCAGTGATAAATGACCAGGGTTGCTTTAGTGTTCATGTTGCGGGAGTGTTTAGTGGTTTCCCTACTGCAGTTATAATTTAAATGCTAGCAGCCACATTCCGATGATAATATAAGCCAGCTTTAATGGATCTGCCTTAAAATTTGATCTAACAATATAACTGAAGGTGGCTTGTGAGATATGTAAACCAGCTGTTACAATTACCTGGAGTGATGTGTGTGTGTCTTCTCTACCCATATAACTCCTATGCATTATTTGTATATATCAGAGGTGCAAAGGGACTTGGGAGTACTAGTGCAGGATTCCCGAAAGGTTAATTTGCAGGTTGAGATGGTAGTAAGGAAGGCAAATGCAATGTTAACATTCATTTTGCAAGAACTAGAGTATAAACGCAAGATTGTAATGCTGAGACTTTATAAAACACTTGTTAGGCCACATTTGGATGTGGAGAAGATGGTTCCAATAATTGGGAGAATCTAGGACCAGAGGGCACAGCCTCAGAATAAAAGGACGTAACTATAGAATGGAGATGCGGAGGAATTTCTTTAGCCAGAAGGTGGTGAATCTTTGGAATTCATTGCCACAGACAACTGTGGAGGCCAAGTCATTGGCTATTTTTAAAACGGAAATGGATAGGTTCTTGATTAAGAAGGGAGTCAAATGTTATGGGAAGAAGGCAGGAGAATGGGATTGAGAGGGAAAAATAGAACAGCCATGATTGAATGGCCAAATAGACCCGATGGGCCAAATGGTCTAATTCCGATCGTATGTCTTATGGTGTGTCATAGACTTAATGGAGCAGCAGATCTTTGCCTGTTTTAGCAGTCCTATATGCGTATTGAAGTATGTGCTTTGTGTACTTCTGAGTGCACACCATGCAGCCAATTACAGCCAGAGAATCATACAGCATGGAAATGGGCCATTCAACCCATCACATACATGCCAATCATTCATATTAAAGCCACCTTCCAGCACTTGACTCATAGCAATTGCTCAACTAGATACTTGTGTCTTTCTTTGGTTTAAACCAGCATCTGCAGTTCCTTCCTACACACTTCTTAAATGCTGCCTGCGACTCTGCTTCCACCATTCCCTCTGCAGTGTATTCCCTATGCCAGAGTCACCCTGCTGGAATTTTATACAAGATCTGTCCAATCAAATCAGATAATATTGTACATTAATACAATCAAGCAAAACACAAGTATAACAGGTATAGTGAAAACAAAAATGTCAGAGTGCAGATGGAAAATGGGGACTGTAGACTAGCTTACTGAAGAGCTGTTGTGGCTAAAGGGATCAGGGGGAATGGAGAGAAGGCAGGTACAGGATACTGAGTTGGATGATCAGCCATGATCATATTGAATGGCCGTGCAGGCTCGAAGGGCCGAATGGCCTACTCCTGCACCTATTGTCTATGTTTCTAACACACGTGCTCAGCTCCCCGACCCACGTGACCAGCCGGGCCCGGGCTGAGCAGCAGACCCGACGCAGTGCGCATGCGCGCTCATGGCCCCGCCCCTGAGCGAGGAGTGTCCGCGTGCGCGGAATGTTGACGTCACAGCGCCGCCCGCGTCACCGGCTGTTGTTGTCGATCGAGAGAGGAGGCGAGTGGGAGCGGAGCGGAGGTGAGGAGAGGGTGCAGGGGAGAGAACGAGGATGTAGGGAGAAAGAGAGGGTGTATGCGGGAGGAGACAGGGTGTAAGGGAGAGAAAGGGTGTAAGGGAGAGAAAGAGGGTGTAGAGGAGAGAAAGAGGGTGTAGAGGAGAGAAAGAGGGTGTAGGGGGTGAGAAAGAGGGTGTAGGGGGAGGGGAGAGAAAAAGAGGGCGTGGGGAGAGAAAGAGAGAGAGAGAGAGAGTGTAGGGAGAGAGAGGGTGTGGGGGAGATTGTGTAGGGGAAATGAGAGAGGGTGTAGTGGAGAGGGTGTAGGGGAGAGGAGGAAGGGTGTAGGGGAGAGGAGGGAGGGTGTAGGGGAGAGGAGGGAGAGTGTAGGGGGGAGAGAGAGCGCGGGTGTAGGGGAAAGGGGGGGGGGAGAAGAGAGGGTGTAGGGGAGACGAGAGAGGGTGTAGGGGAGACGAGAGAGGGTGTAGGGGAGACGAGAGAGGGTGCAGGGGAGAGGGAGAGAGGGTATAGGGGAAAATGAGTGAAGAGGAGAGAGGGAGGGTGTAGAGGAGGGAAAGAGGGTGTAGGGGAGGGAAAGAGGGTGTAGGGGAGGGAAAGAGGGTGGAGGGGGAAGTGGAGGGGAGAGAGGATGAGAGAGAGAGAGAGGGGGAGGGAAAGGGTGGATGGGAGAGGCGCTGAGAAAGGGGAAGTGGGTGTGGAGAGAGAGGGGGAGGGAGTGGGGGGGAAAGGCGGATCTACGTAAAACAGTTAAAGCTAAAGATTTGTTAAAGCGGTTACAATGTTTGCATCTGATGCATACATTCCTTTTGAATGAAGTAATGTTACAATTGCTGCAATTTTTTAAAACTTCCTTTTATGTGGACTTTGCCTGCAGAGATTAACAAGTAAGCATAATTTTACCAATGTGAATGCTAAAAAAATATTGTTATTGCTTTCATTTCTCAGCGATAGTGATGGGTGGTGTATGAAACATGAATAGTTAAAGTATGGAAATGTTAAATGTCTGTTCCATTAAATCTTCATTTGCATACCAGAGGACAAATCTGATCACGATCACTTTCTATCGTTGAGCTGACGGGCCTGTTTCCGCATGGTGCAGCTCTATGACTAAATGTCAGTTTTCTGTTGATGTACTGCTGGCATAACTAAACATATTTAGTATAGTTTATTTCCTGTCCTCTTTGGGTGATTAGTGCAGATGAATAATCACATGGGTAAAGGTACTGGTCCAGTGGGTCAGTCCAGCAAGTCACTCTTAGTGTTGTGTCAGTGGGCAGCATTCATGCTTTTGGGTCAAAAAGTTGTACGTTCAAATTTCACCCCAGTGATTTGATTAGAAAATCTGAGCTGTTGGTCCCATGTGAAACTTGTCTTTCAGGGAAATGTTATACAAAGATGTTAGCTTGAATTGAATGGATGTAAAAGGTCAAGACATAAGAGAATCTTTAACTGGATTATCAAAGAAAGTAAGACACCCCCGTCATGGAAAGAGGCAATTATAACATTAAGAAGAATACAAAGACAAGGAAAATTGTACCAACTACAGACCAATATCAATTCTAAATGTGGACTATAAATTATATTCTTCAATTATCTCCAAATGATTTGAAAAGTTCATGCCAGATTTAATTGATGAAGACCAGACTGGTTTTATAATAGGCAGACAAACACAGGACAGCATTAGAAGAACCTTACATATAGTACACAAGATTCAAAAGGAAAGTACGCCTGCTGTCCTGATAAGTCTAGACGCGGAAAAGGCTTTTGATAGGGTTAATTGGAAATTCTTATATCAAACACTAGAAAGATTTGGCTTTACCGAAGAGTCAAATCAAGTTATTAAAGCAATTTACCAGCAACCTACTGCAAGAGTAAACTGAATGGGTCCTTAACTGAGAGATTTGTGTTAGGAAGAGGAACGAGACAGGGATGTTGTCTTAGCCCTACCCTGTTTGCTATATATATTGAACCATTGGCTCAAGCGATTCGTCAAGGTAGGGAACTGAGAGGAGTAACTATAAGAGACAGAGAATATAAAATTGGCCTTTTCGCAGATGATGTAATGATGTATCTCACGGAGGTAAACACTTCCTTTCCAAGGATGATGGGGATCATAGATAAATTTAATTTTTATGCAGGATATAAAGTGAATATTTAAAAAAACCTAAAATCCTCCTATTTAATTGTACTCCAGAAGAAATCAAACAAAATTATAATATTAAATGGGATTCAAAATCAATCAAATACCTAGGGGTACATATAACAAAAAATATATCAATGTTGTATGGGGCCAATTATAATCACACCAACCAAAACATAAGAAAGGATATAGAAAGATGGTCCACCTACCCAATGGATTTTAGTAGTAAGATAAATGGTGAAAATGAATATTTTGTCAAGGCTATTGTACTTGTTTCAATCTCTGCCAATAGAGGTACCATTAAAACAATTCACGGAATGGGATAAATTAATATCTAGATTTATTTGGGGAGGAAAGAAGGCCAGAATTCGATACACTACACTACAGTTGCCAAAGGACAAAGGTGGAATGGCACTTCCAAATTTTAGGATATATTTCTATGCAGCCCAACTTTGACCACTAATTAATTGGTGTGAGGACAGCTATATAGCTAGGTGGAAAGAGATTGAGACATATATCCCTGACTTCCACATCCAAACACTTTTGGGAGAAAAAGCGCTTCCTGGACATATCAGGAGTATAATCGATCCAATAACAATATTTACATTAGAAACCTGGTTCACTCTTACCAGACAACTTGTTATATTTGTGTTTTATTTGTGTATACATAAAAGCAATAAAAATTAAAGTGAAAAAAAAGACATAAGAGGCTAAATGCTGGAATTGAGTACAAAACAAACTGCTGGAGGAATTCAGCAGGTCTGGCAGTATCTTGGAGGGAAATGGACAAATTAAGTTTGGGTTGCGACCCTCCTTCAGACAGGTGAAGCAGAGAGGAAATAACAGAGGCAGGCGGGTGGAAAGAGTGGGCAGAACGAGCAAGACATATTTGGATGTGGAGGGGTGATTGGCAGTAGAGTTAGGTGGAGAAAAGGGTGGAAGTGGTGACAAAGTGAAGTGGAGAAGACAAAAGGGTGCAGATTATGGAATTTGATAATGAAATGTAGAAGTAGGGGGAGTGATAGTAGGTGGAAATGAAGGAAAGAGGGGAGGATGCAGTGGGCATGGAAAGAAAATGGGAGGGATGTTGGGGGTGGGCATCTAAAATTGCCGAATTTGATGTTTATATCCTTGGGCTGTAGGCTACGAGGTGCCAGTTCCATGTGGCCTCACTCTGGCATTGGAGAATGAAATAGGCCCCATGCTACTGTTCTTGGCTGATTCCTCTTATCAGAGTGTGGCAGATTATCTTCTCACTATGTCTGTAATCTGATTTTGCATTTCTTCCATTGCAATGCTGACTATAACGACTTCCTGCATAAATGCAAGTGTTTGTGTGTATGATTGAAAAGCATGTAAGTGGCCGACTTATGTCTGATACAGTCTGGCCAAACTGTGCACATAAACTAACAGCAATGGGTTATGGAGTAGAAATGTGAGAAATTCAGGTTGGGAGTTTAAGGTCATTTTTAATTTTACCAGCTTCAGTTAAAGCAGTGAAACCAGCAGTAATTTGTAACGGCAATCTCTCCACAGATCGGGAATTGAACCATATAGACAATGTCCACTGCCCTGTCCTGCCCATATCATTCCTTTGGTTACCTCTTCAAACTTAATCAAATTTATGAGACATATTTTCCCACAACCAAAGCCATGCTGACTACCCTCTATCAATCCTTTCCTTCAAATGCTGGTGGATCCTGTCCCTCCGAATCCCCTCCAGAAAGTTTAATACATCTGCAAATTGAATTTTATTGTTAAGACAGCTTAGAAATGCAAGATCAGATCCTGAATTGGGGCTTGAGCGTGTGTTGGAGCCCTTTATATCATCTCCCCTATGGCCAACAATGGACCATTGTAGGATCCACCTTTCTTGAGTCATTGGTGCTGGTTCTGATTTGTTCTGTACCTTTTCATACTTCTAGTTTCCCTCTCCCCTGACTCTCAGTCTGAAGAAGGGTCTCGACCCAAAATATCACCTATTTCTTTTCTCCAGATATGCTGCTTGACCCGCTGACTTACGTCAGCATTTTGTGTCTATCTTGAACATGTGACACTTGATTTGGAGAAGAGTTCTACCAAACCGATGAGCAGACAAGAGATAGTTTAAATTGCTTGTTATGGGTTTGTGGTTGCTGGGCTTAGACATATCATTCTTGATGATTGAAATTATCTTTGAATTTTCAGGACTTGAAGTTGCACCATTGAACACCAGATTTGCCGAGGAACAGGATGGCACCAAGAATTTGGTTACTGGGAGTTACGGGAATTCTTTGTGCATTAAGCCTTGGAACCTGGGGAGCTTCGGACCCTGTTCCCAGTAAGAATTGTCGCTCTTGTACAATAAGGCTAAAAGCTTTCCTGCAAAATGTCTGGGGAAATAAGCCGCTAAATGACTTTCGTCCTCTGTAGCTTTGCTTTATCTATTTTATGTTTTCATTTGGCACCGTTAAGTTTCATTATCAATTGAACCTCCACATCACACCTAAAGGATTGTCAATGTGAATTGTATTCAACTGGATGTTATCTTGAAACTGACAAGGAACTGGATTTGTTTAATCCGTGATGCATCGGAGATACTATAATTTTCCGGTAGTTACTAGGCTTTAGTTACTTGTACCTAAAATCTGAGGTAACAATTTGATTACTGATTGTTCAAGATTGGATGCTGGAGTTGATGTAACTGCACATATTACCCAAGTGTTTTGATGAACAGTGATAATTTTCCAATGTTCTATAGATTCAGGATCAGTTCCTGTGGATTGGAGGGTAGCTAATGTTATCCCACTTTTTAAGAAAGGCGGGAGCGAGAAAACAGGGAATTATAGACCAGTTAGCCTGTCATCAGGGGTGGGGAAGATGCTGAAGTCAATCATAAAAGATGAAATAGCGGCACATTTGGATAGCCGTAACAGGATCGGTCAGATTCAGCATGGATTTACGAAGGGGAAATCATGCTTGACTAATCTTCTGGAATTTTTTGAGGATGTAACTAGGAAAATGGACAAGGGAGAGCCAATGGATGTAGTGTACCTGGACTTTCAGAAAGCATTCGATAAGGTCCCACAGAGGAGATTAGTGGGCAAACTTAGAGCACATATATTGGGGGTGGAGTGCTGACATGGATAGAAAATTGCTTGGCAGACAGGAAACAAAGAGTATGGATTAACGGGTCCCTTTCAGAATGGCAGGCAGTGACTAGTGGGGTACTGCAAGGCTCGGTGCTGGGACCGCAGATATTTACAATATATATTGCAGATGACACAAAGCTGGGTGGCAGTGTGAACTGTGAGGAGGATGCAATGAGAATGCAGGGTGACTTGGACAGGTTGGGAGAGTGGGCAGATGCAGTTTAATGTGGATACATGTGAGGTTATCCACTTTGGTATCAAAAACAGGAAGGCAGATTATTATCTAAATGGTGTTGTTGGGAAAAGGGGAAGTACAACAGGGTCTGGGGGGTCCTTGTTCATCAGTCAATGAAAGTAAGCATACAGGTACAGCAGGCAGTGAAGAAAACAAATGGCATGTTGGCCTTCATAACAAGAGGAGTTGAGTATAGGATCAAAGAGGTCCTTCTGCAGTTGTACAGGGCCCTAGTGAGACTACACCTGGGGTATTGTGTGCAGTTTTGGTCTCCAAATTTGAGGAAGGACATTCTTGCTATTGAGGGAGTGCAGCGTAGGTTTACAAGGTTCATTCCCAGGATGGCGGGACTGTCATATGCTGAGAGAATGGAGCAGCTGGGCTTGTATACTTTGGAATTTTGAAGGATGAGAGGGCATCTTAACATATAAGATTATTAAGGGTTTGGACACGCTAGAGACAGGAAACATGTTCCCAATGCTGGGGGAGTCCAGAACCAGGGGCCGCAGTTTAAGAATAAGGGGTAAGCCATTTAGAACGGAGATGAGAAAACAATTTTTCACAGAGTTGTGAATCTGTGGAATTCTCTGCCTCAGAGGGCAGTGGAGGCCGGTTCTCTGGATACTTTCAAGAGAGAGCTAGATAGGGTACTTAAGGATAGTGGATTCAGGGGATTTGGGGAGAAGGCAGGAACAGGGTACTGATTGTGGATGATCAGCCATTGTCACATTGAATGGCGGTGCTGGCTCGCAGGGTCGTATGGCCTACTCCTGCACCTATTGTCTATTGTCTATTGAACTTGGCTTTAAAATGAGCTTCTTATTGGAAACTCAGCTTTGTGCAGAGATACTGTAGAACTATGAGATGGAGGGATCTGGGTATCCTTGACATGATTCACAAATGATCAGTATGCACATACTGTAAGTAATTAGAAAGCTAGTAAACAGAATGATATTGTTTATTGTTGGAGAAATAGAATGCCAAAGTTTGAATATCGCGTTATAAGGTATTAGTGAGACCACAGCTAGAATACCAATGTTGCCTACCTATGTAGGAAAAGATGTTCATGTGCTGGAAACAGTTCAACAAAGATTTAATAGGCTAATACCCTAGTTTAGTTTGGTTTATATTTGTCACGTGTACTGAAGTGTAGTGAAAAGTTTTTTGATGCGTGCTATCCAGTCAAGAAAAGACACATGATTACAATCAATCCATCCACAGTGTACAAATAAAGTGTTATTATCAATCAATCAATCAACCTTTATTGTCATCTTGCAAAGCAACAGTTGTACAGTGCAAAAAGAGAAGACGTTTCCCAGGAAATACCAGAGCATCGCACATAAAGCTTAAACATTTCACACACAAATAAAAACAATAAAAAACAATATGTGCGGCTATATTGGCATTGTGGTGGTTAAATAGGCTTAGCCCATGTGGATTTGCTCACTACCTGCTGCAGACCCAATCTGGCAGCCATGTCCCTCAGGACTTGGCCAGCTGGGTTAATACTGGTGCTGCCATGACATCCTTGGTGGTGGGCTTTGACGTTCTTTACCCACCCCATCAAGTTGTAGTCGGATAACCAATCTGCTGTGCCACCACAATTCTTCAGTTGCCTCTATCAATGATTGTGATGAACAAAACTGAAAATCCAAAATGAAAACTGGAAATACAGAGCAGGTCAGACAGCACCTCCTAGAGACAGAAACAGTTAATCGTTCGGGTCATTTGTTTTTGTGTATTATTACTGTCCAAACAAAACCTTTCAGTATGTACTGGTTGTGCTTGGGCAAGATTTGATTATTGGGGAAGAAAAGAAATAGTGTAATTTGGGTTGTCATAACATGCCTTAAAACCACCAATATATTTTAGCAATCACTTGTGTGGATTTGTACACAGCAGATTGCGTTATGTCTGGGTAGTCTGTTTTATTGTTGCCCGAGGGATAAATACTGGCTCAAACTGAAAATATCTGACTTCATCAAAATGGTCATTTGGGGATCCAGAGGGTGGATGAGAAATCTGTATGACGCATCAGTTGAAAGAAAACTTGTTTCAGTGCAGCACCACTTTAATATTGCACTTAAGTATTAATATTAGTTTTGACTTGCAATTTGCAACCTTGTGATTTGGGTTAGTGTGCTACTCCTTGAGGTTTCACTAGCAAAGAATTAGTGTTGATGAGCAACTTCTTGTCAGGTTCTTTCCACCCTTTCCTAGCCACTGACCTCCAAAATAAGATGAAGTTCACATCTGAGTGACGTTACTGGATAAGGGTCAGTTTCATCAGTGATGCAAAACAATGTTCCTCAATTTTTGAAATATGTCTGATTTCTATATCTGGTTATTGCAACATTTAGGAAATCCAACATATCCGATTTTCTTGTGCTATCATATATTACAAACCGTTGGTTCAATTTGCAATTCTTTTTGTCAATAGCAGCTGTACACTTTAGTGCTTAAACAGTTTTTAAAGCTTGTGCTTTCAAGAGGAAGTGAAAATGGTTAATTCCTGTATTTTAAACTTTTAACAATGTTTTAGAACATAGAACATTGAAATTACTGTCATCTGTATATTCTGACAGATCCAAGTTACCATCTGATAATATGGAATTTGTATAATCTGGTTTGAAACAATAATTGGATAATATAATTACTGAAATGCGGTGCAAATAATGGGATAATTGTTAATGAATGTATCCTATTACTTGCCTAGCATTGAATGAATCAATACATTAAGGGAAAGCATATTTGTTAATAAAGATGATATAAGTTTTACTTAAACTAAATATGTATCCTTTTTTTTCAGGTTGCAATGCCTCTACCAATACAAATTGTGCAGAATGCTTGAGGAATGTTTCGGTGAGTAACATGGTAGTTGGATTCTCGTAGCACTCTTATCTGGTGAACGGTACTGTTGCTTAATTTGGTGGTACAAGAGAGAAAGGATTAACAGTGTGTGTTAAGAGGGTGTGATGAGGTATGACGGGGAGGATTGGAATTTTCCATATGTCAGTTCATGGTATTTCTCAACTCATTAATGCAATAATATTGAATTAATTTTGCTGCTTTGCTGTATGCAAGTATGACCATGCAATGTCTGCATGCAGTTAAATCAGTGAAAGACTTTTCATTTCTTAAATTACCATATTTCCCGGCAATGAAGACGCACCTGCTTCGAAGACGCACCCCCATTTTGAGTCGCAAAATTCCATTCGCTGTGGTGGCGGTCATTTATTACAAACCTTTGGTTCAATTTGCCATTCATTTTGTCAATAACAGCTGTACACTTTAGTGCCTAAACAGTTTACATCGTCAATACTGGTATATCCATTGAGATTATAGACAACGACATTTCATTTTATTTTTTATTAAAAACTCTGAGCTGATGAGAACAAACACAAACAAAAATTATGAAATGGGTCATATGTGAGGATCCTGAGTTTTTCTTTGAATAGGTGGCTGCACCAGTGATTGAAATGGGTATTGCACACTCTTAGCTTCTGAAGGAATTTAATAAAAGTGCCCCCAAATAGTTTGGGTAAAATGAAGGTACTTTATGGGACTTGGAAATTAGTGCACAGCAGAGGGCAGAGAAAGTATAATGGCAGCTACTCAAATTCTGGGAATATTTCCACTGGGCTACTGCAAGGATCTGTTTTGAGATGGTGACTGTTCACTGAAGTTGTTGATTTAGATGTTGGGGTGGAAGTCCTGGTTTATCAAGGATAGCAGCATTTAGTTGGAATTGCTTCGTTGGAAGGTATTCATAGATTGTGCATATGGATCTCGTGATGGACAAATGAGATAATCAAGTTTGGATCTGAAAAGACCAGACTAGTGCGTTTGTACATTTAGTACAATTGAAGTATTGAGGATGTAATGATGCATCGGGTTAACGCATTTCAGTTGTTAAAATGTCATTGGCAAGTTGAAAAGGGTAATCAATGCAAAGAACCTTAATATCGAGAGAACTTGTGTTAGAATTACAGCACAGCTATACAGATGGCCTAGCTAGACTACACATGGATACTGCAAATAGTTCTTATTTTAGGAATGGTATATTAATTGGCCTTGAGGAGTTGCAGTGTAGATTTTCAAAAGTAAATTCCATTAAATTGAGATTACGCAAACTAAATTATGATCCTTGGAACTAAGAAAATGGAGTAATTTGAAATGTTCTTATCTTAACCAACTTCATCTGAACTGATGGTCCCTGGTTTTACAGCCTCCAGTTTGTACACCTCGGATGCCACCTTAAGTAGACATACCTCCTCTGCTTGATCGTCTCTTTTAATTTTATGGAGTTTATCACATCCCTGTACAGTCTTTTCTGGAGAAAGGAGCCTTCCCAATTCATTCTGTAACATCTGTTGGGCCTCTTTTGTATCACCTTCAGTGCTTTTTGCATCCTTTGTATCCTTTTTACCTTGTCGAGGAGACCAGAACTATCCATAGCATTCCATGCACACCCGCAAATTGGCAGGGGTGCTGAGGAAGAGGATTTCTTGGAATGTATGCGGGATAGTTTTCTAAACCAACATGTAGAGGAACCAACGAGAGAGCAGCAGAGGAGGACAAAGGGCTTAATTAGGAAAGGGAAAATAGATTATGAAAGGAAATTGGCAGGGAACATAAAAACTGGCTGCAAAAGTTTTTATAGATATGTGAAGAGAAAAAGATTAGTTAAACAAATGTAGGTCCCTTGCAGTCAGAAATGGGTGAATTGATCATGGGGAACAAGGACATGGCAGACCAATTGAATAATTACTTTGGTTCTGTCTTCACTAAGGAAGACATACATAATCTGCCGGAAATAGCAGGGGACCGGGGGTCAAATGAGATGGAGGAACTGAGTGAAATCCAGGTTAGCCGGGAAGTGGTGTTAGGTAAATTGAATGGATAAAAGGCCGATAAATCCCCAGGGCCAGATGGGCTGTATCCCAGAGTACTTAAGGAAGTAGCCCCAGAAATAGTGGATGCATTAGTGATAATTTTTCAAAACTCTTTAGATTCTGGAGTAGTTCCTGAGGATTGGAGGGTAGCTAATGTAACCCCACTTTTTGAAAAGGGGGTGGGGGAGAGAAAACGGGGAATTACAGACCAGTTAGTCTAACATCAATAGTTGGGAAACTACTAGAGTCATTATTAAAGATGGGATAGCAGCACATTTGGAAAGTGGTGAAATCATTGGACAAAGTCAGCACGGATTTACGAAAGGTAAATCATGTCTGACGAATCTTATAGAATTTTTCGAGGATGTTACTAGTAGAGTGGATAAGGGAGAACCAGTGGATGTGTTATATCTTGACTTTCAGAGGGCATTCGACAAGGTCCCACATAAGAGATTAGTATACAAACTTAAAGCACATGGTATTGGGGGTTCAGTATTGATGTGGCTGGCAGACAGGAAGCAAAGAGTAGGAGTAAACGGGTCCTTTTCAGAATGGCAGGCAGTGACTAGTGGGGTACCGCATGGCTCAGTGCTGGGACCCCAGCTATTTACAATATATATTAATGATTTGGATGAGGGAATTGAATGCAACATCTCCAAGTTTGCGGATGACACCAAGCTGGGGGGCAGTGTTAGCTGTGAGGAGGATGCTAGGAGGCTGCAAGGTGACTTAGATAGGCTGGGTGAGTGGGCAAATGCATGGCAGATGCAGTGTTATGTGGATAAATGTGAGGTTATCCATTTTGGTGGCAAAAACATGAAAGGAGACAATTATCTGAATGGTGGCCAATTAGGAAAAGGGGAGATGCAACGAGAACTGGGTGTCATGGTACACCAGTCATTGAAAGTAGGCATGCAGGTGCAGCAGGCAGTGAAGAAAGCAAATGGTATGTTAGCATTCATAGCAAAAGGATTTGAGTATATCAGCAGGGAGGTTCTACTGCAGTTGTACAGGGTCTTGGTGAGACCACACATGGAGAATTATGTACAGTTTTGGTCTCCAAATCTGAGGAAAGACATTCTTGCCATAGAGGGAGTACAGAGAAGGTTCACCAGGCTGATTCCTGGGATGTCGGGTCTTTCATATGAAGAAAGACTGGATAGACTCGGCTTGTACTCGCTAGAATTTAGAAGATTGAGGGTGGATCTTATTGAAACTTACAAAATTCTTAAGAGGTTGGACAGGCGAGATTGTTCCCAATGTTGGGGAAGTCCAGAACAAGGGGGTTACAGTTTAAGGGTAAGGGGGAAATCTTATAGGACCGGGATGAGAAAAACATTTTTCACATAGAGAGTGGTGAATCTCTGGAATTCTCTGCCACAGAAGGCAGTTGAGTCCACTTCATTGGCTATATTTAAGAGGGAGTTAGATGTGGCCCTTGTAGCTAAAGGGATCAGGGAATATGGAGAGAAGGCAGGTACAGGATACTGAGTTGGATGATCAGCCATGATCATATTGAATGGCAGTGCAGGCTCGAAAGGCCGAATGGCCTACTCCTGCACCTATTTTCTATGTCTTGAAAAGTCTTCTCATAATTGATTGCAAAGTAATTGGCAAAAATGTTGATTAGAGCTGATCTAATATCTATTTCAATTAAATTGCCTATCATGTTTTTGACTGTCTGGTCCTTTTTCTACAGAAATACAAAATTTACGTGCAGTGAGTCCAGTAAAAAGCTATAGCATCTTGTGTGTTTTATATGGCATGCATAACAGCCCATGTGTATAAAGTGGGATTAAATAGGCACAGTTTATATACTTCAACTTTTATTGACTTTTGATATAATTTGGCAGTCCTTTTAGTTCTGAAGGTGACAACAACCCAGGTTTTGTGAGTGCAGGTTAATTCTTTGGCAAGTAACTGTTCAATCAATGTGCCCACGTGTACAGGTGTAGTCCATTTAACCAGTTTGCTTTTGTTTTGCAGTGTTTATGGTGCAATTCCAAAAATAAATGTTATCATTACCCTGTGAGAAAGATCCTGCCGCCGAAATCTCTATGTCCACTGTCTGATGCACGATGGGGAGTCTGCTGGGGTAAGAGGCAAAATAATGTTGTTTACTACTTAATCATGAAATGATTAGAGCAGCTGTACTCAAAGTATTGAACATTGCAATGTTGCTGTCTTTCACCGCACTTTGGCATGCTTTTTCCTTGGCCTCACACTGTATATATCTCCACATCTTTGTTGCTTTCTGCCTAAATCACATTTCCCATTCTTTCATTACTTCACTGCCCTGCTATTTTCAAAAACCTCTTCTGGACGTGCTTCTCTTTCATGGCCAACATCCAACCTCCTGAACATGGATAAAGCTCTTCACTTTCTTGTATCCCTCCTCCTCCTCATTTGCTTCCTATGCCTGCTGTTTGGGAAGATTGTGCTTTCAATATGCCCCACTCTTTCAGTTATACATGGAATCCAAAATGTCCCCCTCTGCCGCATTCTCCTGCCTTCTCCCCAAAACCTTTGACCCCCTTCTTCATCAATCTCAGGTTTAAAAATGCCCAATCTCTTGGCCTCCAGAGCCATCTCTGGCAATGAAATCGACAGATGCACCGCCATGTGACAATAAATTCCTTTTCATTGGCATTCTAAAAGTGTGTCATTTTATTCTCAGGCTGTGCCCTCTGGTTCTAGACTGCCCCATTACTGGTATCATCTTTTCCATGTCCACTCTATTTAGGCCTTTCATTATCTGCTAGGTTTCAATGAGAACCCCCCCTCATACTTCTAAACTCTAGTGATAACGGGGCCAAAAACTCCTTGTACCCATGTACCCATTCATCCCCGGGATTACCATCGTAAACTCCTGGACCCTCTCCAAAACCACCGAATCCACCCTTGGATATGGGCCTAAAACTGCTCACCTTATTCCAAATGCTACACTTGTTGCTTTACTTTCCCCCCTTGACTCCATTCAAGGATTCAAGCAGTCTTTCCAGGTGCGGCAGAGGTTCACCTGCGCCTCCTCCAACCTCATCTATTGCATCCGCTGCTCTAGATGTCAGCTGCTCTATATCGGTGAGACCAAGCGTAGGCGTGGCGATCGCCTCGCCGAACACCTCTGCTCGGTTCGCAATAACCAACCTGATCTCCCGGTGGCTCAGCACTTCAACTCGCCCTCCCATTCTGAATCCAACCTTTCTGTCCTGGGCCTCCTCCATGGCCAGAATGAGGACCACCGTAAATTGGAGGAGCAGCACCTCATATTTCGCTTGGGCAGTTTGCACCCCTTGACCTCTAATTTCAGGTAGACCCTACTTTCTCTTTCCCTTCTTAGCTCTCCCTCAGCCCACTGGCTCCACCTCTTCCTTTCTTCTTCCCGCCCCACCCCCCCCACCCTACCCTCACATCAGTTTGAAGAAGGGTTTCGACCCGAAACGTTGCCTATTTCCTTCGCTCCATAGATGCTGCCTCAACCGCTGAGTTTCTCCAGCATTTTTGTCCACCATATTCCAAATTTGGCCTGTCTAGCACCTCATAAATCCACAGCATTTTGTCTTTGCTTTAATATTCTGGTCTCCTTAAGTGAATGCTAACATTGCATTTGCCTTCCTTAGTGCCAACTCAATCTGCAAATTAGCCTTTTGAGAATCCTGTACCAGCTCACCGAAATCCCTTTGCATTTCTGATTTGTGAATCCTCTCCCCATTTAGAAAGTAGTCTATGCCTTTATTTCATCTACCAAAGTGCATGATCTTACACTTTGCTGCACTGTATTCCATTGGACATTTTGCCCCTCTCCCACCTGTCCAAGGCCATCTGCAGTCTCCCTGCTTCCTCAACACTACCTGCCCCTCCATCTATCTTCATGTCATCCACAAACCTGGCCAGAAAGTCATCCATACCATCATCCATATCTTTAACCTATAACATGAAAAGTAGCAGACCCATCACCGACCCCTGTGGAACACCAATCGTTACCGGCAGCCAATTGGTCTCCTTTA
Organism: Okamejei kenojei; assembly: GCA_035221665.1. Taxonomy (NCBI): domain Eukaryota; kingdom Metazoa; phylum Chordata; class Chondrichthyes; order Rajiformes; family Rajidae; genus Okamejei; species Okamejei kenojei. Next base: position 48,418,842 of record CM069137.1, read on the forward strand.
TTCTCACTCTGCTTCTGCCAGTCAGCCAATGCTATCTATTCATGCTAGTACCTTGCGACGAATACCATGGGCTCCTATCTTGTTTAGCAAGCTCACATGTGTATATTATCAAAGGCCTTCTGAAAATCCATTAAATAACATCCACTGACTCTCCTTTGTCTACCCTGGTTATTTTGCTCCTTAAAAAATCCCCAACAGATTTGTTGGGCACTATCTCCCCATAACAAATTTTTAGACTTTAGAGATACAGCGCACTTGGGTCCACCGAGTCCGCGCCAACCAGCATTCACCCAGTATACTATCCTCCACACTAGGGAGAAATTACAATTTTTACTGAAACCAAATAACCTACAAACCTGTACGTCTTTAGAGTGTGGGAGGAAACCGGAGCACCTGGAGAAACCCCACACAGTCACAGGGAGAATGTACAAACTCTGCACACACAGAATTCGTAGTCAGGATCGAACCTGGGTGTCCGGTGCTGTAAGGCATTGTAATTTCTGCTAAGGTGCCTTTCCAAACAACGTTAGCCAGCTCCTCCCTCTAGTTATCTGTACTTAACAGTAATACCAATGCATCCGATTTCAGCTTCTCCGTCTCAAACTGCAGGTTGAATTCTCTAATTTTATGATCTCTGCCTCCTAGAGGTTTCTACACCTTAAGCTCCCAAATCATGGCTGGTTCATTGCACGTTACCAACATTGCACAAGTCCAGAATTGCCTTTTCTCTAGTGGGTTTGACCACAAACTGCTCTAAGAAGCCCCAGGGATTCTATAGATTCCTTCTTTTGAGATCCAGTACCAACCTGATTTTCCCCGTCTACTTGCATAATGAAAACCCCCATAGCCTTTGTAACAGAGGGGTTTGAACTTGCTCTCTTATTCTATAAAGACTGAGCTTACGCAAAGCCAAGGGTGCAGTCTTTATAGTTTAAGGACATGTATAATAGAGTTATTTTGCCAGATGTAACTGTATACTGTGAATGATATTGGGCCTACGTCCCCTCTCAGAGCAAGTGACCAAAATCAAGAGATAACCTGTAAGTGGTCTCTTGGTGTAATGAAACCATGCTAACTTTCAAACTAGAATAAAAGTAGATTGACTGTGTATGTTCACAGCATGTAGATTTTATTTCAAATCAAGGAATGAGTGCTGCATATGTAAAATAATATTGATTATTATTAATCATTTGTGCATGACTGGCAAAGCTTGTTCTGAATTGTTCATAAATTAGTGAAGGCTCATTTTAGTCATTTGTTTCAGTTGCTGCTTTTGTCTGCCCTTTGACACATTTCCGTATAATCATGTATCTTGTCAGGACATTTCCATGGGACCGTAAAGAATTGACTGCATTGATGTGTCTGGAATCTCACACAAGCTGGAGCAGACAGAGGCAGAGTTCCTTCCCTAAATAATAGTTGCAAGATGTTATAAGGAATTGATCACATCTTGGTCAAAGAGGTGGGCTTTGTGGAAAGAGAAGCATAGTTTAGAAGGGAGTTCTAGAGGTTTAAGGTGTGGCTGAAGGTACAGCTGGCAATATTGGAACAATTCCATTCTGGATGCTGAAGTCCAGAATTAGGAAAGCTGGAAGACAGAAGAAGAGAGCAGTGATAAGGAGCATAATGATTTGAAAAGGATGAGGCTTTTAAAATTGAAGCTTTGCTTAACCAGAACCATTATAGATCAGCAAGTACACTGGTGAAGGCTGAATGGTGTTTTGGGATTTGGGCAACAGAACTGAAAGTGTATGTAAAGTTGTTGAATAAGAGTTCACTGGAATGTTTATGGCTGTGACTACAACGACATGGATCGGGGCTTTAACAACCGATGAGATGTGTGGGTAGAATTGGATGTTGTTTGGGAGATGGCAATACTACGACTAGCAGTAAAATGAGTTTGAAGTATTTGATTCGGGGTTAAAGATTGCGGCAGGTTTGACGATTTCCCAAGAAGAGATGTGGAGTCAGTGAGTTAGGAAAGGAGAATGTGGACCATGAAGATGATGAATTGAGATTAGTGAATTAGAGATTTTTTACTTGTTATCTGCTTATTTTAGTTTGTATTTTAGACACTGAAACAATATTCCAGTAGAGGAATGTAGCCTCGGTAATGTAATGTCTTGTTCATTAGTTCAGCCTCAGAGTACAAATTAATGCAGAAAACAACTCATAATTTCTTACTGGTTAGTAAAGTCTGTTCACAGTGCATTATGCCCAAAGTAATGGTCAGATTTATATTTGATTGAGACTTTTTTTAATGTAGCAAAGGGCTAAAGTGACTGTCGTCGAGTACAGAAACAGGCCTTTTGGTGACCAAGTTCCTATGTACGCTGATTGTATTTTACAACACTTGGTCTGTAGTAAAAACAAAATATAAAATCTCAAATGATACTTTGTATTTCTAGTTCAAGGCCAGCTAAGATTCTATTTTAGTTTGGTTCCACACTCAATGTTTAGGCACCAATAGATATTGACTATATTTCCTAGATAAAGTAACCCACCCTGAAATGTCAGTTATCCATTTCCCTCCACAGATTCTGCTAGACCTGCTGAGTTCCTCCAGCAGCTGTTCTTTTTTGGCTATAAATTCCAGCATCCAGTCTTTTGTGCACCTTGACTTTATTCTCACTTATGTTGAGTGCACTGAAGTTAGTTTAGTGTTTTGATTGTTTCCCAGTGAAGGCACACAATTGGCAATCAGATACAGACAGGAGCTGCTGGTCTAATGGGCAAATACAAAGAACAAGTAAATATTTAAGTAGTTTTCAAATGCATCAGTAGGCATGTTGCTTAAAGTGTTGCCAAGAAGAAGGCAGTCCTGAATGACATTTAAGAACTGCCATGGAAAAGTGGGATAGTGGAAATTGGCATTTGATTAATTGAGATTCGAATTAAACCTGCCTTAATCCAGTTCCTCAGATGGGGCTGTGGGTGAAGGTAAGAAGATGGCTTGGGAAAATGGAGAGCCACGTCCAGCGATTTCAGCACTGTTGGAGGTTGAGGAGAGGCCGATCTCACCCAGGCCAGTTGGACTTGACTTGGACCAAGCAATGCTGTAAATACGCTGTCTCCAATCTGCTGTAAATCGGGTGTGAAGGTGATCTTTCAGAAGATGTCCTATGACTACTAGCCCAGCCGTGCTACTTGGTTCTTCGTTACTGGTTAATTGTTGATCAGACCATTGCAAATTGTATTCACCCTGGTAACAGCACATTGTAAATGTTTTGATATATGAGTAGATGTTCTAAGTCTGTGCCACTGAAGCATCACTCCTTTTATCGCTAGCATGCCCATGAATTTTCAATGCATGATGTAGATCGAGAACTACATTATAGAGAAAGTGTGGAGGGATTTGATGCTGCACTCAATTTCGACAACGTCATATACATTTCTAAATCTAAGGTTTTATTCCCGGAATTGAGAAATTGATTGGTTTGGGAGAACGGTTTTATTTTATCAACTTATTTCTGTTGTATGGGGAGCCTTGCAAGAGTGATGTTCAGAAACACGTCTACACAAATCTTTACAAATAGAGTTTTGTTAACTTTAATCCAGAGTATTAAGGGGAAAATGAAATTACAAATGAACATTAAATGGCAGAATAGGCTTGAAGAACAGGTGGTGTTAATGCATATGCTCGTTTGAAGAAATCAAACTACATTCCCTCTTCTTCCTTTGCAGTGAACTTTGAAGCTTTGATCATTGCCATGTCCGTAGCTGGGGGCATTATAATCTTGTCCATATGTGTCTGCTGTTGCTGCTGTTGCTGCAGGAAGAAAAAGAACAGACAGTAAGTATTTAGGATTATATATAAAAAATAAGTACTAGACAATGCAGACAGATTTTTCCTTACCATTCAATATCCTAATGTGACATTAGTTATAATTCATGTTCCATAATGGTTCAAGGAGAAGGGAGGTTTGAGTGCATTTTGTCCTCTGGCCTATTAAGTATAAAATAAAATGTCAGGTAAAAGAATTTGAGTTTAATTTTTGTTTTGCTTTTGTTAATGCTGAACAAGCCGGGGCTCTTAAGGGGAGAGATATCTGTTAAGGGTCTTTAAATATATCAAAATATTTTATAGAGTAGATGCAGAGATGATAGTTCCATATGGTGGAATCCAAAACGGAGCCATAAACTATCCTCTGGGTTGTGGGGTGACAGCTTTTTCCAGAGTGATCTGGACATGGAATTTGCTATCAAATGTATTTGATCGAGGTGCAATTCACTGAAGCATTTGGCAAATAAATATGTACTTGAGAGTGCATCAAGAAGAGGATACATTGAAGTAAGAAAGCACTTATCTAGAGTGCAAGAATATATATTGGACTGAATGGCCTGTTGCTTCACTGTAAATTTCTGCAATTCCTCTTTAGATTAGTTAAATTACAGGACTAAGCCCATGCAATCTGGTGTGACGGCAGTATTGTAGGCTCATTTTATTGCAGGCTGTGAAATTCCTTGCTCTGCCCTGGTGTATACTTGCAAATTTAGGATGATTGTTGATGATTGTTATGCCTCTCGATTCCTCCTTAACTGACAACAAACTGAACACTGGTGCAAGTCTCCCATGTTTTTGAGCTGGCAGATAAGATTAAGTGCTAATGTTTTGGGGCTGATTGGGTTAGGAAAATGAAGCAAATATCTGGGAGTGGGTTGAGGTACTGAGGTGAAGGCATTTCAATTATATAAGGAACTGAAACTCTTAGGTTTTTAAACTTACTTCCAAAGAAATTAATCATAAGCTTGACAGCTTTGTATATAGGATGAGGCCTTTAAATGACAGAATGCAAAATTGGTGGCTACCTCACTTTGGGGAAGCAAAGGAACAAGTGAGTGGAGGGGCACACAGCTTATGACTCGTCCTTGAGTATTACTAAAACAGTGACCTCGGGTCTCAATGTAACAGTAAAATAATTTATTGGATTCATTAGATATTGCTTGCCCTGAGGAAAAGTCTGAGCTGAAACATTACAACAGGGGTCGGCACCCTTGTTCTGCATAGGGGCCCAGACGCATATCTGTGAGCAGATGGCAGGCCACATCTATCATGTGTGCACATGGATCCCGCCCTGGATGACAGGCGACAAATCATGTGTTCACATAGATTCCGCCTCTTCGAGGACGCCACCCGGAGCACTGATTAAAGATCATAGAGTGGAGCAAAATATTCCACTATGCAGTATATGCACAATATGCAGTATCAACAATGCCAAGCATCTGAACTGAAACAGGTTACGGGAGGTACATAAACAATGGCAGTAAAGCGACTGCTTTTACAGAAAGCATATGGACAGCAGATACTCCATCCCACCATCAGTCCAAACCAGTTATATAATTCAATATAACGCCTCCATGGGCACTTGTGAATAGACACAAAATGCTGGAGTAACTCAGCGGGACGGGCAGCAACTTTGGAGAGAAGGAATGGGTGACGTTTCTGGCAGCGCTTGTCGTCTCTGCCATTGCGGCCGCCAGCGCAGGCCACCTTGCGTCACCACGCCTAGGCGCCGTGGCCTCGGAAGGTACCGGAGATGGCAGAAATCTGCGGGCTGGATGATTACGAAAAAAAATTACGCCTGCGGGTCGGATGATTGCGGGCTACGGATTCGTCCCGGGGGCCGTAGGTTGCCGACCCCATGCATTAGAAGATATTAAAATGGTAATGGATATAACGACGTATCAAAAAATACTTGCATCTTTAACTTGTTCTTCAACATGGGTGTAAGTAATAACCTTCAGAACTTTTGATAAGGCTATCTACTTAATTTTATCAGGCATGATGCTACTGATCAAAAAATGGAAAGAGAAAAAGAACAGAGGAAAATGCGGCAAGAAGAAAGGTGAGGAAAAGAATATGGCATTTAACAAAGCACTAGCCAATAGTTTTTCAGTTGTAACACCAGCTTGTGCTGCTTTTCCGGTTTTTGTATGTCAATTCCTGCACTCCAGATGATATCCAGGTATGTCATTCACTCCAGTGTGTGTAAGCTAGCCATCATGCTCCTCATGACCAACGGTTGTGGTTTGCTGTGTGTCTTACCTAGACAAATAGGGAGAGCAATGATTCTAATAAAATTGAAGTTCACTGGCAACACTATGTCTATCTTGACTACTCTCCGATTCATTGTTCGAGGCGTATCGACTGTGGACTTTTGTCATAAGTGACTTTTTGTCACTGCATTGCATCTGCAAAAAACCATGACTTCCTAAGTCTCCAGTGGTTCTGCTGAAATGAGAAAACTAGTCTTTAATGTAGACAGACAAGATTGCAAATGCTGGAATCCAGAACAACAAATGCTGGAATCCAGAACAAAAAAACAAAACTCCCCCATGAATTGTCTTTGCTAACAACAATGTTGTGGTGGTTGGTATACTTAAAAGCAGATCAATGAAAAGCTCAGCGGGTCAATATCTGTGGACGCAAAAGGTATAGCTAATGTCTCCGGTCAGATTGCTGCATCAGATAGGGAATGGGATGTATTGCCATAATGTTGCAGTGTGGGGGAGAAGTGGGAGGGTGGAGCACAATGGGGAGGAGATGATAGAAAGATTGAACCACGTGAGGGAAGAGGACCTGGGAGGGATGAACGAGATGCAAACTAAGTGGACGTGTGTGTGGGAGGAGAGCACTGGAAGGTGTACCTGCGCTCGGTAATGACTACCTCAAACTTTTGATTGCACTGTGCTCTCCATTAACAGCAATAGCACGGGCCTATGGGACAGGCCGCGCCAGCAGCGCCTGACAGGGCTGCTTCATGTATGAAAGTGCCGGCCTACGGGAGAGCTGTGCCAGCAGCACCTGATACAGGGCTGTTTCATTTGTGACATTACCGGCCTTTGGGAGAGCCGTGCCAGCAGTGCCTGACGGGGCTGCTTCATAGGTAAAATGCCGGCCTACGGGAGAGCCTTGCCAACAGCGCCTGATGCAGGGCTGTTTCATGTCAAAAAGCGCCGGCCTTTATCAAAGGCGACGCCAGCAACGCCTGGGACAGGGTTGCTCAAATTCACAAATATCTGCTCGTCCACGGAGCCGGATGATTCTCCACCGGGGCTAGAGAGCAAGGCCCACGGAGTCGGGGGATGAATTCCTCACCGGGACTGGATAGTGTGTTGAAATGACTATCTTAAATACAAAAAACTGTTGTATACAGTGTTGCAAAGGTCTCCCTCTCGGAGGCAGAGACCAAGATGGGTCAGTATCTTGCTGACACTGAGTCTCGGGGTATGGCCGTGGGGCATACCCAAAGGGATGAAGGGCACGTGTGAGAGGTACCTTTCCTGACAATAAAGTTGCCATCCCAGAAAAATATTCTATTGGGTTAAGGCCAATGGGTTCGTATCAGTATTTGTAGCCTGTGGCCTGCAGCAGCGCCTGTTAGGGTTGCCTACGAATCACCCTCTCTGAGGAGGGAAGAGCAAAAGGTCAAGATGACTCCGGGCTCTAAAAATGTCAATAGATCATACTCAAGCACATATGTGCCGGCAGTGAACAACGCCAACAGGGGGATGTGAGAGCCAGCCGCTGAATCGGTTATTCAGGTAGGTCTATTCTACAGGGGAAGAAGCCTGGCAGACGAATGTTATACAAATCCCATTACAACGGTTATCAAAGACAATATAACTGTACTATAACAGTAAAGCTTTGCAGTATGGGATAAACTGTTTGTTGGTCATTGGGATTTGCCTTTAATTATTATTAGCCTAATATAAGTCTCCGCCTTGTGGCAAGAGATTGGGGTTATAACAATCTGTTACAAAACTGAGTTATTTTCATTAAGAATAATTGGCAATATAGCAGCTGTGTTCATAGAATCATAGAAAATAGGTGCAGTAGTAGGCCATTTGGCCCTTCGAGCCTGCACCGCCATTCAATATGATCATGGCTGATCATCCAACTCGGTATCTTGTACCTGCCTTCTCTCCATACCCCCTGATCCCTTTAGCTACAAGGGCCACATCTAACACCCTTTTAAATATAGCCAATGAACTGGCCTCAACTGCCTTCTGTGGCAGAGAATTCCACAGACTCGCCGCTCTCTGTGTGAAAAATTATCTTCTCATTTCGGTCCTAAAAGACTTCCCCCTTATCCATAAACTGTGACCCCTTGTTCTGGAGTTCCCCAACTGTTGCAGCTGAGCAAATCAAGGAACTGATATTGTGTAAGTAGCAATTAGATCGTTGCTAACAACCTTGTGCTATTGTCAGCTGAGGCTACTTCAGCCACAAGGATGAAGTAACAGTATTCAGCATTGCTGAACATGACAATAACTCATTGAACTTGAACTTGAAACTCGCTACTGTAGTGTGGTCGGTTGAATTCAGTTATTATGAACTGATGTTTAGAACTCTAAGATGAGAAGTTCCAAATACCAGCACCTACTCAAAGGTAGTGGAGATTGCATGAGTTACCAATTCTTCAGTTGTTGGTATCAACTAAATATATACACTAAATGCACCCATGAGTAATGGGTTTTGAGCGAATATACATATTCTACATGCTCAAATTCAAGTTGCTACTCTACGATGGTGACATATGTTAGTCACATGATAATCAAGGGAAAAATATCCTGTAATTAATCTCCTTGCCACTGGTGTATCATCCAGTTCAGATCGATGATAAGACAGAATAAGTGTTGGATCTCGAAGTGTGATGAAAGCATGGTTCAATACTTCATCGAATATTTGTCATGTTAATGCTTGTTTTTCATTCATTGCAAAAAATGTGTGGCACAACAGTGCGGAGAAATACTTTCTCGCTTCAATAGGAGGAATGGTCTCTATGTCTTCCTCATTTTTTGCCTCATTAGCCGGGTCTTAAAACAGTCAGCAAGACCTCGCTTGGGTTCGTACTGTCGGACTGGCCAAGCGTCCATGTTGCCTGCTTCATCAGGCATTATGGCACAACGGTATACAGTTATGCCAAAAAACAAGAACTTGTTGTTCAAACTGTGGTTCAAGAGACCGGCTTTTGCACAGTAAAACAATTATTGACCTACACATTTTGAATGGATTGACTTTTTTCCCTCAGGTTGTCACATCAAGCCATGAAGGTGCTCACTGCAGTGTGCAGGGATAGCACTAAAAAAAGCTGTACATTCCTATTGAGGGGATCAGAAGTGTTTTGTTAAATGTTAATGTTACATTTAATACAGTACAGATTACTGACATCCCAGCTTATTTTAAATGGTATTGACAATAATTCAGTTATAGAGACACTACAGCTGCAACATAAGGGAACTATGCTGTCGGGTCCAACCCAGATATCGAGTTGTTAAAAGATCTTGACACAGGTTCTCCCGCTACAAGATTATGCAGTTGGTTATTGAAAATGTGTGAACATTACTTCACCAAGGGGTTCCAGCTACACCCTTAGTTATGACACTTATATCAGCACAACGTCGGCAAACGTTGTGGCTAGATAGGATGGAATTGGCTGCAGGTGCCATTACATTTACATTCTGGTCTACACACCAAGAGTAGACTAGGGGTAGCATGATTGATCATTTGAACACCCCACGGTCTCACTTCTTTGTTATTTAGGCCGCCAGAATCCTAAGTAGTATGGAATCAGCATTGTTTATTAGTTAACAAACAACTACACAAAGGAAGGTCGGTTCAGACTTTTTTCATGCTGGCTGCAGCAGGGTCTGGGTTATACAGATATTAACACTGACAATTGTATATCGCATTCCACCAGGTCAGTATCAACGTCAGCGTATCATTTAGATAGTGTGTTTACATCTCATTCCACTAGGGCAGCAGCTACGTCGGCGGCCAAGGCGAGGAACGTGCCCTTCGACCATGTTTTGGCGGCCGCCGGATGGGCAAATGAGCTGATGTTTCAGAATTTTTATCATCGGCCGATTGTCAATCCAGGACTGTTTGCCTATGCTATTTGAAGTACCTAAATTTAAGGGGTATTGTCGTTTGTTTACATTGTTAAATAAACCCTATTTTTACATTGAATGCAATGTTACTACTAATGCATTTATTTCTCTTTCGAGTTAATCAATGCAGTGGGATGCCGAGATTTGTAATCTGCAGCATGAAATCACAAAGCTTTGAACTCTTCACGGAATCACTCTTCACGTGACTCCGAAGTAAAATAGTAAGCTTAAACGAGAACTTACCAGTTTGAAGTTTGATCTTGATTTTGTGATGAGTTACGTTGGTGATTACCTGCCCGCCACGCCCAACCCTCTCTCATAAAGGATCATATGATAGTTCCCGAGTCACTGATCTTACTATGTACTTTGGTGTTGCTTATTTGTGATTTCATACCGCTGCTTTGAAGTTTGGTGCGCATGCGGCCTGGTGGGCCTTCTTTACATAATCACCAACGTAACTCCTCATAAAATCAAGATCAAATTTCAAACTGGTAAGTTCTCGTTTAATCTTACTATTAAACACCTGAGCAATTACAAAGACCTATGAAGCCATGTGTCCCAAACATTATGGTGTCCTGAAATGGGGGGGATTATGTATAAACAGCTGTAATTTCTACATGGTGAAACCAAAATGTGTAAAAAATGGCCTTTAATTAAATCTTACAATGGCACTTTAACCATGTGTGGATTTTTTCTATTACAAATCTCAAATTGTGGAGTACAGAGGCAGATAAATAAATGATGGGTCTTTGTCCCAAACATGGAGGGCACTGTATGTCATTTTAACTCTATTTCCCACTTTCACCTGTTCTTCTGTCCTTGGCCTCCTCCGTTGATAGAGAGGCCAAATGTAAACAAGAATAACAATATCTCATCTTATGCTTGGGTAGCTTACACCCCAGCGTTACAAATACTGAACCACAACCCCGATGCCATAGTCCTTGATGTGAGCTGCATGGCATTGGCAGTGCAGTGAGCGATGATCAAACTACCCACCCCTTACTTTTGTATACTTGACATTGTGTCAAATGTTATCTTTGTCTTGCAGGAAAAGTGAAATGAAAGTCCGGCATGATGAGATCAGGAAGAAATATGGTGAGGAGTTATATTTTGAAATGTTAATTTGTTTGTCTATGGTTGAAAATTTTTGAATGTGCCTGTGTTAGTTTATCCCCCATGAATAGTGTTTGGGATACCTCAAGGCAAATCAATTAAATTGCATTGATTTTGCAATTTAGAAACACATCAGTCCAACTGGATTATGTTAGCATTTATACTTCATGAGTTTCCACCCATCTTAATTCAGCAATCTCTCTTGTTATCTAGCTTTGTTGTATCCAATTCATTGAGTAATTAATTCTAGACCCACTTTTTATTTTAAAGTTTATCCATACTGTTCAAAACTTGAACACCTATTGGACAAGATATTGGTGCTTCCAAGAGTGGAAAACACCCACACCTAGCAATGACTTCAACTAGCTAGTGTGAGGAGCATAAGATACAAGTGGAAGCCCATATACCTGCTGGAGAAAAACGTGTCTGGTGTCTAAAGCATTCAGTGTTATCATTTGGAAAACTTGATGGATAGGTAGTCAAACAAAAAGAAAAAAGCACCTTTGTGGTGCTAATTCCCCTGTGGGGCTTTGATTTGAATTGCATTGTACCCATTTCAATTCATGGGGAAGAAATGGTGTTGAGCTATTTCTATAAGTAGCTTCAATCAAACTGCAACCCAATAGCTATTTTACACAGAAGATAGATACACAATGCTGGAGTAACTTGGCGGGTCGTGCAGCTGGAGAAAAGGTGACGATTTGGGAACCCATCTTTGGACTGAAAGATACAGATGGACAGAACACAAAGGGGCAACAGATAATCTCAAAGGTATGAGGCCATAATGGCCCATAGTTGACTGGGGAAGATGTACTAAAAGCAGGGACCATATGTTACCAGGCCTTAACTACCTTTCAATCTCAAGAAGAGTTCCAATCTGAAACATCACCAATTCTGGTTCCTCACAGATGCTGCCTGACCCGCTGACTGTTTCCAGCATTTTCTGCCTTATCTTCCGTATAAACCATCATCTGCAGTTCCTTATTACAGCTGATTTACACAGGAATGTTTCACTTGCAGTTAAAAACTCTTTTACGCATTGAATGTTCAAATAAAAAATTGTGAATTTTACCTTTTTTTTTCTCTTCAGGTCTCTTCAATCAACAAAATTCTTACGCCAAATTTGAAAATAACTAATGCAATGAAATTCAGAATGTTCTTTGCCAAAATATTCCAAATGAATACTGTTTCAATAGTGCGATATATTTTATATACAGTAGTTACTAACCCCTCCTAGATGTTCAGAGGAAGTGTAATTAAACTATCCAAGTTTACAGCTTTTATTCACTAGGGAGGAAGAACATTTTTTAAATTTGTCAAATTCTGGATCAGATGCTGTTTAATCCTGTTACTAAAAGTTTAATTCTGTGTTTCTGATATCTGCGTTGGCAATTACTGGTGTTGTCTGTGAAATGAGTGTTGAATATGGACCAAACTACTGGTGGCTGCTTTTCTGAATTCCCTAATGCAATGTTTTTTATTTGGAATTACTTCAAAATATTAATAATATATACAAATCAGTTTAATTGAAATTTTCCAGCAGGACACTTGTCCGATTTCAGAGTCAAACCTGTGTCTTCTTTCTCTATTCCACTTTGTGGATGGAAGGCATTTTCATTTTTTATTTTGGCTCCACCTGATCTATACGGACAAGTCGAATGAAGCCCTTTTTATATCAACACCTGAAAACCAAAGAGAAGCTGGAAGTGGAAGTGCAGCATTTCCAAATCGCTTAGAGAAAGGGGTGGAATCAAGCAAGGTGCCTTTCTGCTTAATATAATACCGTCTGTGCTCCTAAAGGGTCATGTTTGTACATTTTCTGTTGCCTTACACGATGTAGATTGATCAATATACATTAATAGGACAGTCCACTCGCATTGCTTACTCTGTGTGGAAAAGCTGCAGAAATGCTTAACTGTACCAAAAATAAAGAATAAACAAATGCAGTTGAATTTTGAATTAAATTAATCTGTGTCATGGTATACATCCTGGGTGGCCCTCGGATGGAAAACTTAGACCTACAACTGGCACGTAGGCCCTTCAGCCCACAGGTACATGATGACCATTAACACTTATTCTGGATTTTACGTTTTATTTTACAAATTTATCAACTTGCTACAGGTTCTATTATACAGAGAACATTTTTTACAGTGAGCAATTAATTTACCAAACAGCTCCAAGGGATATGGGGGAAAAAGCATGAACGGGTTACTGATTTTAGTTGATCAGCCATGATCATATTGAATGGCGGTGCTGGCTCGAAGGGCCAACTGCCTACTCCTGCATGTACTTTTCTATGTTTCTATTTAATTGAGTTAACGATGAACAAAAGCAATTTGCAGGAAACAAAAGTATTTTAATTATTACACTGGTCTGAGAATAGTGTGAGTGCTGGCCTTGAGTGGCCTCCCCATTCATCACACAACGTAGAAAAGCACAGGAACACACCCTTGTGTCCACAATGTCTGTGCTGCACATGATGCCTAGAAAAATTACTCTTCTCTGCCTGCACACGATCCATATCTCTCCATTCCCTGCATACCCATATGTGCCTTTCTAAAACCCTGTTAAGCTCCACTATCGTTGCTGCCTCCATAACCACCCCAGCTGCCCGTTCCAGGTACCCACCATGCTCCATGTTTAAAAAACACTTGCCTTGCACATTTCCTTTAACCTTTGCCCCTTTCACCTTGAAGCCATGCCTTCTAGTGACATTTCCACCCTGGGGAAAGAGGGTAGACAGACCCTATTTATGCCTCAATTTTATATCCTCATAATTCATATGACAAAAGAGCAGAATTAGGCCATTTAGCCCATCGACTATTCTGCCATTTGACAGTGGTGGTTCTAACTTTCCCCCAGCCACATTCTCCTGCCTTAACTGGGTGCCTTATGGTCACATTATAGGAAAATTAATGTATTCCAAACTGGAACACAATGATTATAGTTTCTGAGTAGAATATCACTATTCTACCCATTTTAAGGCAATTCTTCAGCCTCATCTATGAATACGAATGAGTAATGAAATTACTCGATTCCAGAGAGACGCCCATAAATGGTCAACTCCTCACCTCTCTCTCTCCCCCCCCCCCCCCCCCCCCCAAAAAGAACAGGTAGAGGGAGAGAGAGGACACAGATGCGAGTGGGAGACGGGAAAGTGCGCACACAGACCTGCGCCTCGTCTGCAGCCAGGATCGAACCCGGGTCCCCGGCGCCGCAAGCGTTGCTGAACTGCCACTCGATTTCCCCCCCCCCGAGCTTCCCATCCCTGCCCGAGACACCAACGGCCCCAGACCCACAGCTAGCGTGGAGAAGCACCAACCCCGCTTGTCCCACCGGGCCAACCGACAGCCACAGACCGACAACACCAGCGGCCCCAGGCCCGTAGTCAGCGCGGAGAAAAAGCACCAATCCAGCTCCAACTCCCAAAGAACCAGCTCCCCGATGGGCCGGGGGCCACCACCAGCCAACTCCCCCGGTGCCGGCAAAAGCCAAGCACCGGCCATCAATGGGGATACACACAAAGCACTGCAGCAACTCAGCTGCCTCCTCCTGGCCCGACACCTCCGGCCACCCCAGGACAGGGCCGGAACACCCGGGAGTGGACGGGGGCGGCCCAGCAGCAACCCAACAGCGCCCGCAGTGCCGCAGGTATTAGACATTTCAGATACAGAGGGTATGACAAACTGGTAACCAATCATTGGAGTCCTCCTGGTGATTTACAACAGCAGTCACATGATCCCCACCTTCTCTGGCCTCATTTTACAACCTTTGTTTGCCTGTGATTTAACTTTGTTTAGGGGGTGGAAGATTGCAACATTCACGTGGTCTGCCCTGTTTCAACTAATGCAATCAACTCAACGTGCACAAACGGAAGATCAAATAGAACAAGTTGTCCAACAACTTTAGGTTGTGCACGCCACACGAAAGAAGAACTTTGTTTAGAATTATTTTATTTCAACAAAGCAAAACCCCAGTTGGCTCAATTATCAAAGACCACTCCTCAAAATATACGATACATATGTAATACATTGATCACACAAGTCATACAAACAAATCACACTTTCTATACCTAGAAGAAAGATATTTATAAATCTAAACAAAGTCTAATGTTTCAACCCTACGTAGACACAATACATTTTCATAAATGGTTTCACTACAATTTTACAGTTTAAAATACTATTACCTATGTATTAAAACATTAATTATATGAGTTCGCCAAATTACACAGTTTCGAAGTTAAATTCAAACCCACACACCTCCAAACTCCAAGCATACATAGAAACATAGAAACATAGAAATTAGGTGCAGGAGTAGGCCATTCAGCCCTTCGAGCCTGCACCGCCATTCAATATGATCATGGCTGATCATCCAACTCAGTATCCCGTACCTGCCTTCTCTCCATACCCTCTGATCCCCTTAGCCACAAGGGCCACATCCAACTCACTCTTAAATATAGCCAATGAACTGGCCTCAACTACCCTCTGTGGCAGAGAGTTCCAGAGACTCACCACTCTCTGTGTGAAGAAAGTCTTTCTCATCTCGGTCTTAAAGGATTTCCCCCTTATCCTTAAGCTGTGACCCCTTGTCCTGGACTTCCCCAACATCGGGAACAATCTTCCTGCATCTAGCCTGTCCAACCCCTTAAGAATTTTGTAAGTTTCTATAAGATCCCCTCTTAATCTCCTAAATTCCAGAGAGTATAAACCGAGTCTATCCAGTCTTTCTTCATAAGACAGTCCTGACATACATGGTTTGTAAATCTGTCAACAATTGATGATGCGTGTTCTGTGTCAGGATACAGCTTCATTCTAATTTGCAGCCCCTTTTCCTGCTATCTGGGAGCTGGATTTCAAATCTCATCTGCAAGGCATTTTACAAATATTACAGAACAAAGGTAGATTCACAACCAGACCATTACCTCAGAAGGGTCTCGACCCGAAACGTCGCCTATCTCCTTCGCTCCTTAGATGATGCTGCACCCGCTGAGTTTCTCCAGCTTTTTGTGTACCTCAGAATTACATCTGCTTCTTCGACTTTCTATAAACAGGTCACAAATCCATCAATCTGATTCTTTTCCTCTCCAAGCATCCATCCCTTATCATAACCTCAATATAATTTAACATAGCCAAAGCTAACCACAGAGTCTATTATATCTCAGCCTTGAATTATGTCTCGAACTCAGCATAATCGGCCATAACTCTTCATCTTTATGTCACATCAGAGCTCAAAAATGTGCCATAGAGAAAGAGCAGATGGCCTCTGGCCTAAGAAGAGGCCCTATTCAGTAATTCATTCTTTAACACAAAATCATATCAAATACAATTTCCTCCAATGTTATAATTGCCTCAGCAATAAACTAAGCTATGCAGGTTCAGATTAGCATTTCTATGCTTTGATTAATCTGTTCGCTTTATGTGTCTCTTTGTACTTTATTTCTTTAGGATACAGGTGTTTCTGAAAACCTTAAGCTTTCCTTTTGCAAATTATCTAGTTTATATAAAAGTCACCATCCGAGCGGTTCTATTATATAATATTTCCTCAAGTAGGTCAGGCAGCGTATGGGGAAAGAGGAACAGTCAGGGTTTCGGATCTTCGGCTTCCTCGTCAAATTGGGAAACTACTGTGTAGGAAGGAACAGCAGAGGCTGGATTATGCCAAAGATAAACACAAAACGTTGGAGTCAGCAGGCCAGGCAGCATCTCTGGAGAGAAGGAATGGTTGAATTTTCGGGTAGGAACTGTTCAGTCTGAAAAAGGGTTCAGATCTGAAACATCGCCTATTCCTTTTCTCCAGAGATGCTGGGAAACTAATATTCTAGATTTGAATCATCACCCAAATCTTTTTTATTAAACTAACAAATGGATGTTCAATCTTATGCATTGATAGTGAATGACCATGTTTCGCGTACGGGTGAGATGAACGCTATATTAGTTATTACCTGCACAGTCCGCACTAGTTTGCAGAGCCTCTTGTCACCATGTTCGCTCTGCGGGCCCCTACAAATTCGTTCATCTGGAAAACCCAGACACAAAAAGATGGTGTTAAGAATGGTGTTAAATTAAGGAGGGGCGGGATTACTTAAACAAACCCACAACCAAGGGGGCGGAATGTGACCTGTCACGACGAAAGAAAAAGAGAACCTTTTTTTTCTGCGTGGCAAAAGCAAGATTTGCAAGTAGTCACTCAATGGACGAGACTTGTCTAGGACATAGTCACTTTGTACTGGGGCAGAAGGGGAGTATCAGCAACTTCATGAGGGGATATTCTATTTGATCCAACATTAAAGGTTATTATCAGATGCTTTATTTTAATATCAGAGGGCCCATTCGACAAATATTATGAGGATTGTATCAGTAGTCTGTGCTGTAAATGCTTTGAATTTAATGCGATTACCCGCTCTATTCCAAAGGCCAAGGTGAGATTCCCACAGCTGTCTCCAGCATCAGGGGATCATTCCTGACAGGTAGACTTGGCAAACCTTTTTTTACTCACCTTTTTTTTCTCTCACCAGCTGTAAGAGTACCCATGGTAAACTCACGAATCACTATGGTAAACTCACGGGCTACTACCGTATTACGAGTTTAAAAGTTTCAAATTTTTCCTTCAAGTATATATTGGACTCGTGGAAATCTTTCAACATGTTGAAAATTTTTCAGGCGTGAACACGTTTGCCGAGTACCTGACTTCCCGCTACGTTCATTATAAGTGATTACCACGAGTTTGATTTGTTTTTAACTCGGGATAACTCGTGGGTGGACTCGCACCGTGGGACAGGGGTTTTAACTACGAGAGGGCGGGTCTCGCCTCAACAACTTGTGGTTTTTGGTTGAGGCTTGCAATTATGATGTGTGCTTAAATGTTACAAAGCGCGCCCATAACAGTGAGTGTTGCAATTAAAGTAAGGGTACGTCACCACCAAAGATCATAGAGCTCTGCTCTATAATCTGGTCACCACTGGCGTGTCGGCATATGGTGCAACACTTGTGCGAGACTGACTGCGTTCACGCTCTCTCCCTGGCCTGCAATCCAGATTGACTCTCTTATCCTGCTCTTGTCACTCGCCAGCTTCGAATTAAGCCCTCAGATTAAAAAAAACACTTCGAATAAGCGGCAAGTGTGGCAGAGTTTGCACTGTACGAGCGGGGGGTGTGGAGTGACTACTCATGACCATTGTAAATTAAACTTCAAAAGGTGCAAGGATTGCAGAAGGAAACAAAAAAAAAAATGTAGTCGCTGGGAGCCCGGGCAAATGCAACCCCTTATCTACTTCTCCCAGGCCTTGTAATAACCTTGTAAAGGGCGCTACATCTGAGAACAGGTCTCCGCTGCCCAGCTCCGCGACTCCGTTGTTCCAATTCCGAACCGTGGGCTGTTGTTTTTCAAAGGCGCCGCCGCCACCAGCGTCCTGGGCGGAGGGAGAGGGGATGAGCACCACGCCGAGTACAGACTCCAGGAAAAGCAGCTATGGGGAAAGCTTGCAAGATGAGACCGAGTCGTCACCTCAAGTAACCAGGCTTTAATCTTACGGACGTTCTCCAGCCATTCATATGTCTTTTACCTATCATGGTATTCTGGGCTGGTCCTATATCGGGGCGTCTAAAGCCCTCCTGTGCACGCACACACCTTTCCAAATGTTATCCCAATGGCTCCCAAAGTTTCCATTTCCTCTGGGAAAGTTGGAGTCGTGAGAATAGGTATTAAAGGGGTGTGAGGAGGAATACGGGATAACTTCCCTTACATTACAGGGTTAGATGGGATAGCACAGTGTACATAAGTATAAGTTGTTTATTTATGAAAACACACAGAGGTCAAATACATAGGCGTTGTAAACTCAAGTTCAACGACGAATGTGACTAGGGGCTGGACTAGCAGACTAGATAATACGAGACACTCAACCAGATGGCTGTTCAAGTGTACAGCGGTATGCAGTAAAACATGACATGATCGTGTCAACTAATACTGACTGATCTACACTGAGTTTACACATTTTCCCTGTCAGTACGTGGGCTTACTGCAAGTTCCTCCCTCGTCGAAAAGAGCCGTGGGGTTGTAGGTTAATTGGCTTCTGTAAATTGCGCCCCTCCCTCCCAGTATATTTTGGTGAGTGGAAGAATTTATGGGTAGTTGAGGGGAATGTGGCGGCGAATAAAATGGGAAGAGTACAGGGTTAGCGTAAATGAATGCTTGACGAGCAGCAGAAGGGCCAGTTTGCTTGCTTTATGACGCCTTGAGTGTTGTGCAGTAAAGCTAGAACTCCATGAAACACTGGTCTGGCTGCACTATACAGTTCTGCCATCAAGTGAAGGGGGCTGAGGGAAGATTTACTCTTGATTACATTTGTATTTATGCATTTGTATTTTAATTTGCACTTAAGTTGTGGAATATAATGCATGTTTATAATTATTTAGAATACAATGTATTCTAAAATGATATGTTATGGTGTTATTTTATAATAATGTACAATCGAATCTAAAGCTTAATCTGGTTGTAGGGGAGAGAGCCATTACAAAAGTGACTAATCTGGGGAGCAACATTTTATTGTAACATTCACAAAGTCTGGAGGGAACTTGCTTTGGAATCCACCGTAGGATGGTGGGGGCAGAAATTCACTGTGCATTTAAAAAGTACTCGGATGCAAAGTTCAGATGGTGCAGCCTACAAGGTAATATACCAATGGATCAGTGACATCAGTCTGATGAGTCTTCTCCAGATGGATGATGGTTTGAATGATATCTTTCTCATCCATGGTAGACAAAAATGCTGGAGAAACTCAGCGGGTGAGGCAGCATCTATGGAGCGAAGGAAATAGGCAACGTTTCGGGACAAGACCCTTCTTCAGACCCGACCCAAAACGTTGCCTATTTCCTTCGCTCCAAAGATGCTGCCTCACCCGCTGAGTTTCTCCAGCATTTTTGTCTACCTTTAATTTTCCAGCATCTGCAGTTCCTTCTTAAACAAATCTTTCTCATCCATTAACTTCTGTGCCTCCCCCTCCTCCTCGCGATCTTTATCCAAAAACAGGCAAATCATCAATTGACAGTGCAATTCCTGATAATGCCAAAGACACACACAGGTCAGCTGGCCCTCAAATTACATATGACCTGTAATTGGAGATGCATCTCCATATGAAGAGATGTTATCCAGAATGGTTAAGCAACATTATGTGTTGCCCCATACACAAGCAGCCAATATCTGAGATGATTCATATCTAAGTCTCATCCCACTATAATACCTGCTCCAATAGAGATCTACCATCAGGAATGATTGACCTTGGAGCACTCAACATTGACCCTGGATCTCATAAAGTCATGTGGCACCAGGTTAAACATATGCAGGAAAATACTGCCTTGCAAGAGACGTTTGAGGAGGATGAGGGCACAAGGTGGTCTGGGTGGAGATTTCCACTGTGGGTGACTGTAGGGTCTGTAATTATATAGAACCTATGTAACACCACACCAAGATTCTGGTCTGGTTATCCAGAGAAGCATATACAGTGAAACTCCAATTATCTGCTATCCAAGCATTCATAACTTCCAATGATTTAGCATCTGGCTCACCAGCTGATGTTTTCTGTGCTTCCTGACCACTGACTGGAGTCCTGGTTCCGGCATTCCCCATTAAATCAATCTGGATCTTTCCTGAGTTCCCTTTAAACTTTAAATTCTCTCCAGAAGGAACTTTTGTTCCCCCGCCTCCCACATGGAATATCAAGAGTACGTTCTCCCACCCTGTCTCTTGTAAAGACGCCATCCCCTACTCACAATTTCTCCGTCTCTGCCGCACCTGCTCTAAAGATGAGGCTATCCATTCTAGGACAACCGAGATGTCCTCTTTCTTTAATATTTGTGATTTCTGGGGGACTAGAATGATGAATGTTTCCTTAAAAGCAGATGGGGACAGCAAACTATTGACAGGTTGAAGATGTCGGAGAAGACTTTGGCTAGTTGAATGGTGCACAATTTCAGAACCTGCCCAGGATTCCATCTCGCCTGACTGTTTTCTGAGAGTTTACCCTCGTGAAAACCGATCTGACTTTGGCTACTGACATGTATGAGACAGAGCCAGTGGAAGATGGGAGGAGGCGCTTTGGGTGAATTGTTTGCCTGTTCAAAACAGGCCTAAATGGCATTGTGTTTATCTGGTAGATACGCATTATTGCCAGGGACCGCCCCTGATTTTGTCTTGCAGGCTATGGTGGTATTCAGGACCTGCCACAGATGCTTGATTGAATTGAGCCTCTAGCTTGTTCTGGAATTGTACCTATTTCAAGGACTGTGCACAATACGTCTGCAGGTGATAGATTCTCTAGATCTTTCCGAGGGAGGGAAGGAACCTGAAGAGATTGAATCCATAGCTGGTCTACACCTTGAACTATGCCCCACAAATTCAGTTAAAATCTGTCTCAGAGGCAGTTCAATGTGATGCATCCTCACCATCCATCTGTCCCCAAGGCAGCAGCTCCCTTTCCCTGTGTCTCTGGACTGCATGCAGTGGTGACTCTGCTCTTCATTCAAAGCATTGCAGAGTGCTCCAGCACAGAAACGTTTAGTCCATGCTGAATGTAGATCCTGTCCACACTATCCCATTAGGCCTGCATCACTGTCAACCTTTCATATCCAAACGCCTTTTAAGCATTGTAATTGTATCTGCCTCTACCACCTCCTCCAGTATCCCATTCCAGATATTCACCACCTAGTGTGTGGAAAAACCTACTTCTCAAAACCCCTTTAGGTTTCTTCCCTCTGACCATAAACATTCAAGACTCCCCTGCCCTGGGAAAATGGTCTGACTATGATAGACTATCTGAAAGAACCCAGTGGGTCAGGCAGCATCTGTGGTGGTAGAGAGATGGTTGAGGTTTTGGATTGAGTGCATCAGGACCTGGACACGCTGAGTTCCTCCAGTAGTCTGTCTTTTTTGCACCAGATTTCAGCATCTACTGTCTTCTATATCTCCACTCTTAATATCGGTTCTGTGTCCCTCGTAGTTTTACAACCTTACTAAGGTCACCACTCAGCCTCCTGTGTTCCAGGAAGAATATACTCCTGCCTGTCTAATCTTCCTCACCATGTAATCTGAGGCATCAAAGAAACAAGCCGGTATGGACCATTTGATCTGCATGTGAGATGAATGGTTGGGCAACAGAATGGTTGGCGGCAAAGGTGCAAAATGGTGACAAAAGCCACCTATCAGAATAAAGGCAGATGGACAACTGTTACTGTAGAGCATTAGCGAGCAGGACCCCCAAAATACAGAGTTTCAATAGAGCAAGATAGAGACTTACAATGATCAATTCTTATTCTGTTAATCTTTAATCTTCAGGAACATGGAGATGGCCAGATTCGCAAAGTAAGTATTGCTGTTCCATATTTCTCTCACAATTTGTAATGTGTTCTTCCAGTTTACAATGCTGTTGTTCAAAGTTAGGGGAAAAACTTGTTTCCTTGTCCAAAACTCAGGGCTCAGTTCCGCTCCAGTGACTTGAGCTCAGAACTTGAGTTGGCTGGACTTCGCAGCCCTAGGAACCGCGGTTTGATCTTGACTTTGAGTGTGATCTGTGTGGAGTTTGCGCATTTTCCCTGGGACTGCACAGCTTTCCCCAGGTACTCCAATTTCCGCCCATGTCCTGAAGACATGCAGGTCGGTGTCTTAGTTGATTACTGTAAATTGCCCTTAGTGTGCGGATGAGGTGGGATTTGACAAGAATATAAAATAGAATTCAGTAGGATTAGTGTAAATTGGTGGTTAAGAGTCAGCACAGACCCAATGGATTGAAAGGAGTAATAATGTGCTGGATTTGTCCTTGACTATTGCGATAGAGTAGAGTATTTGGGATTAAGTTAAACTGTGGTTGCTTCTCTGCCGGGTGAACGTAAAATATGAATGATTACACAATTTCAAACAGAGGCAGGGAGTGCCCACAGGTATCAGGCTTCAGTTAAGTTATCTGGTCACTTTCACATTTATAATTTCCTCATCAGCAAAGAGCCGAGGACACATTTGGATGGAGAATTGGCCATGATTGCAGTGAAATGGCCATTCGTGCTCCTATTTCACGGTGTCTGGCAAGGATCACAGTTTCCTTTGTGATTTGCAAAGGGAAACCACAGAAAAGGGCAGAGAAATGGGGCAGCTAGATTATTCATTGAGATTCAATACTCATTTTTATTTTCATAGTTTCATAAATTACAGACAAGACCATTAGGCCCATCAAGTCTGTGACAACTCAGGGCAATCCCATTAGTCCCTTTCCTCAACTTATCACCTATATGTCTCACCAGCCCATCAATTATGTCTGATTCTCCCACCACATACCTACACTAGTTACCAACTGACTTGCACATCTTTGGGACATAGGAGAAAACAGCAGTACATGGAAAAATCCATCTGATCTGAAGAGGAATGAGCAAACCTCACCCAACAAACCTGTGGGTCAGGATCGAAGCCAAGCCTCTGGAGATGGACCACTTTGTTTTGTTAATTTTTTTTCTTACCTGTAGTTGGACCCTAGGACCTCCAGGGTTGTTATCTCCAGTTTGCTTCCAGTTCATTGTGCTGGCGAGAGCAGGAACAAGGAGATATGGGACCTGAATGTGTGGCTGAGGAACTGGTGTGGGGGACCAGCGTTCTGGCAGGCAGGTTTGCCACTGCTACACGGGTGGTTTTAAACTGAATAAGGGGGGTGGGGTGTCAAATGGGATAGTCGAGGACGGAGTTAAAGGGAAAGACAGCAAGGGTTAACAGAATTGAGAAAATTCAATGTTCAAGCTCGGTCCGCATTAACATCTATATCGGTGAGACCAAGCGGAGGCTTGGCGATCGTTTCACTGAACACCTCCGCTCGGTCCGCATTAACCCGACCTCCCGGTGGCTCAGCACTTCAACTCCCCCTCCCATTCCGTATCCGACCTCTCGGTCCTGGGCCTCCTCCACGGCCAGAGTGAGCA
The DNA here is from genome assembly GCA_035221665.1 of Okamejei kenojei. Classification (NCBI taxonomy): domain Eukaryota; kingdom Metazoa; phylum Chordata; class Chondrichthyes; order Rajiformes; family Rajidae; genus Okamejei; species Okamejei kenojei. The sequence goes on from CM069137.1 coordinate 48,442,799, forward strand.
ACACCGCAAGTTGGAGGAACAGCACCTCATATTCCGCTTGGGAGTCTGCATCCCTTGGGCTTGAACATTCAATTTTCTCAATTCTGTTAACCCTTGCTGTCTCCTCCCCTTCCCACCTCTCCCTCAGCCCTCGGGCCCTGGCATTCCCTCTCTCTCTATCTCCCTCCCCCACCCTAGTCGCACCAGCTTCTCATTTTCACACCACAAACAGCTTACAATGGCTTGTTCCCTTTATCATTGATACTTTTTTGCATATCTTTCATTCATTGTTCTTTATCTCTCCACATCACCGTCTATATCTTTCGTTTCCCTGATCCCTGACCAGTCTGAAGAAGGGTCTCGACCCGAAACGTCGCCTATCTCCATCGCTCCTTAGATGCTGCTGCACCCGCTGAAGTTCTCCAGCCTTTTGTGTACCCATTATCTAAATGGGGTTAGGTTAGGTAAGGGAGAGGTGCAGCGAGTCCTGGGCGTCCTTGTACACCGGTCACTGAAAGTTGGCTTACAGGTACAGCAGGCAGTGAAGAAAGCTAATGGAATGTTGGCCTTCATAACAAGAGGATTTCAGTATGGGGTAAAGAGGTTCTGCAGTTGTATAGGGCTCTGGTGAGGCCACATTTGGAGTATTGTGTACAGTTTTGGTCTCCTAATTTGAGGAAGGACATCCTTGTGATTGAGGCAGTGCAGCGTAGGTTCACGAGATTGATCCCTGGGATGGCTGGACTGTCATATGAGGAAAGATTGAAAAGACTAGGCTTGTATTCACTGGAGTTTAGAAAGATGAGAGCGGATCTTATAGAAACATATACAATTATAAATGGACTGGACAAGCTAGATACATGAAAAATGTTCCCAATGTTGGGTGAGTCCAGAACCAGGGGCCACAGTCTTAGACTAAAGGGAAGGTCATTTAAGACTGAGGTGAGAAAAAATGTTTTCACCCAAAGAGTTTTGAATTTATGGAATTCCCTGCCACAGAGGGCAGTGGAGGCCAAGTCACTGGATGGATTTAAGAGAGAGTTAGATAGAGCTCTAGGGGCTAGTGAAGTCAAGGGCTATGTGGAGAAGGCAGGCACTGATAGGGGATGATCAGCCATGATCACAATGAATGGCGGTGCTGGCTCGAAGGGCCGAATGGCCTCCTCCTGCACCTATTTTCTATGTTTCTATGTTGGGTAACAAATTTGTTTTTTGATTACATGTGAAGATTACACGTAAAGCTCACCACTACACAGCTTTAAGGTCAAACTTCATTTTTAATTTACCCTTGTGTAATCACCCTCCCAAGACTCTTTAGGCCTGCAATGAATATTGAGCAGGTCTAAAGTTATACTTCCTCTACCTATCTCTGTCCGCACACTTTGGCATAGATTGGGTGAATACATACAATCCAATAACAAAACGCAACATAACCCAAATTGGTTCCATCAAAGACAATTCTATTAATTGACCTGCTTTATGCTTTTCAGACTTCTGCAGACCGCGCTGCGGAGGAAGCTGATATGGTGAGTGATATTGGTTAAGAATACAGCCTGGGAATAACTTTGTGAAATCTTGCCACCCTTATTTTGCAACAGGTCAAAATTGCCTCTTGGCGGTAGACTTCATGGGGACATCCTGGGGTCAGTGAACTGGAAACGAGGAATTAATGAACGTGACACTGGAGGCCATTCAGCCTATCATACCTATGCTACTTGAAGTAGACCTATCTAACCTGGACCCACCTCCCTATATTCCTGCACGTTCACATCCATCAGCCTTTTAAATAATGGTGATAGTTTTTGCTTTGACTTACCCTCTCAGGTAATGCGTTCCAGACACATCACTCTTTGAGTAAAATAAATCTCCCCCTTGCAATCCTCCAACTCTGCTAGGTCCTCCAATTGCTCTAAATCTCTCTTGGATTTTCACTTGTTAGTGAAGGGGAACATTTCCTTATACAAACCCTGTTTTAGCCCCAGTATTCTTTACTCTATTGGAAACAACCCCAGATCAACCCTTCCTCAAAGCTGCAATTTTCAAGCCTTCTTGTTCAATTCTGCATCCTCTCCAATGCAACAGTATCTCTCCTACAATGTTGTGACCAGAATTCTACACTGCACTCAAGCTGTGGGCTTACAAGCATTGTATAATATACCTTTTCTATCATGCGCCTTGACTAGTAAAGGAAACTATCCCATTTGACTTATTAATCTTATTTACCTCTACGGATACATGGACTTACATTCCAAGTTCCGCATCATGAAATGCCCCCCATTTATTATGTGCTCTCTCTCATTGCCACACCTCCCCAAATGCATAACCTCACGTAAGTCTGGGTTAATTTTTATTTGCCATTTTTCTTCCAAGCTGATCACACTATCTACAACTCTTCCAGTCTAAATTTTCCCTTCCTACCACACAGCTAGGTTTTAAACATGTCCTCCCTGAGTTATGAATGCCAGACACAGTATGGACACGTTGTACATGTGAATGAGTGTTTGTGAATCTGGTAGGATGAATGGGGATGGAATTGCCAGCTGCAACAGATCTGCAGGCATCTTCTGCTGGTGGAAATGGGGGATTTAGAAACATAGTAAATAGATGCAGGACTAGGCCATTTGGCACTTTGCGTGCCTTCTCTCCCCAACTCTCACCCTCAGCCGCAACAATCAAGGGTTGGATCGAGCCGTGCAGGGCTGGGGGCACTCAGAGGGCTCACCCGCTCACTTACTGAGTTGGTGAGGCTGGCTGGTGGTCATTCTTCCCACGTCTGCTCACTCGCTCGTTCTCGTTACAAACTGCTTTCAGGAATGGAACCCTTTCCTAACCTGGAGACTTTCTGTAGCAAACCTCTTTAATCATGCTCCTACATTTAGATCTAGATCATTTAAATTGACACCAAAGTAAGGCAGTGAATCCCGTGCTGCATTATATTGATCCAAAGCGTGGTCCAATTGTTTACTTGTGGGTTCTTCAGTTCCACCACAGGTTCTGGTATGTCGCTAAAAAGGTGATAGTGATGTGCCGGATCTGCATGCGCCTGCGCGTGGCTTCCAAATCCTTCATGGAGGTTTGGGCAACGTTGACGAAGTACGGCAGCAAGTCACAGACTGAAGAGGTGAGAGCATGCCCTACTCCTGCAGTCCCCTGAGTTTGTGCCAACCAACGATCACCCGTACATTAGTTCTATTCTACACACTAGGGACAATTCACAGAGGCCAATTAACTAACACGCCTGCAAAAAGGAACTGCAGATGCTGGTTTAAACATTTTCACTTAATAAACAGGTAACAATGGCCTGTTTCCTTTGTTATCCTTACTTTTTTGCATATCTTTCATTCTTCGTCCTTTATCTCTCTACATCATCATCTATATCTATCATTTCCCTTATCCCTAACCAGTTTGAAGAAGGGTCTCGACCAGAAACGTCACCCATTCCTTCTCTCCAGAGATGGTGCCTGAGTTACTCCAGCTTTTAGTATCTATCCTCATCCCACTTGCCTGTCTGCCGGGGACGAATCCCTTCATCTCTTCCTGTGATATCCCATCACTATAGCCCGCTGGCCAGCATTCGGGCCCAACTGAGATGGAGGAAGAGGAAAATTATGACAGTGGGCCCAGATATCTGGACCCTGAGTAATGGCAATGCCCACAACCACCTCAATTGCCCCGTTGAATCAATGAACCTGCTTACAAGAATCCAGATACGGCACTGAGTTAGAATCAACACTGCACTGTACACGGTCTCTCCCTGCATCCTAGGCTCTCTCTATTCTTCCCTCTCGGGATTCCCTTGGGCTGTGAAAGAGTAAACCATGGTCACTTTTTATCTCTTCCTCCACAGGAACAGAGAGAAAGCAGCAAAGCCGCGTTTGATTTTCAATACTTCAAGACACGGCATGTAAGTGGGCCCCTCGTATTTCCAGCTTTGACAAGCACTGGGACCAGGGCAAAGCAGGAAAATTAAGGCAGTAGCTGTAAGGCAGTAGGCATGTTTTGGTTGAAAAGGCAGTGAGGTGAAATGTACAATCCAAATTCAATACCTTTTCTCAGAACAAATCAGAACCGGAGAGGTTCAGATTACAAAGAGTTACGTTGTCATTTCCACTTTAAACTATTCAGCCGAACGGAGTCTTGTTAGTGTTTATGCTCAACACAAACAGTGCGTCCAATTCTTCCCTGTCAGATCTTCAATTTTGACTTGGTCATTAAGCTGCCCAGAAAGAAGCTTGAGTACAAAGTGCAGCACGAGGCAGTACAGTACTGGCAAGGGTGCTGATTTCTGGGATAAGATGGAATGAACCCTCTCTGCCATCTCAACTATGGTAAAGGAGTGAAGGGGAATTTGCCACACCTGGCTTATTCTTATCCGTGCAACGGAAATGCAGGTGACTCCTCAGGAGACTCACAGATCTACATTTTCATTAAGAAAAATTTTCCTGAACAGTTATAATAGATTCACCTCATCCAAGCCCTTGGCATAATGGCAGTCCCCCAGTCAATATTTGGAAAGTTCCTATACAACCTATTATTTTTGCAGCTGTCTGTGATCTCCTAAACTATTACTTGCGTTGACGTTTACGGGGCCTATAATCACAACAAAATTATCACTCTTATTTCTCAATTGCATCGATATAACCTCACTGGACAATCCCCCAGGAATATCCAATCTAAGTAATGTTTGATATACTCCCTAATCAAAAAATGCAACAACCCCCTGCTCTCTTTACTCCTATCTCTATCCCTCCTGTAGCATTTGTACACCTGGATATTGAACGGGCAGTCCTGCTCATCCTTCATCCACATTTCAGTAATAGTGGTCAGTTCCATATACTTATGCATGACCTGTGTTCATGTGCTTTACCTTGTAGGTCTGAATCAATGCAGTTTACAACATTTTCTTTCCTCGCTGTCTGCTGTGCTCCTGCCTGTCCTATCTCCTAAACTTGCTCTCCTTAATTTCTGTATTTAGTTTAACCTTCTCACCTGCTTATTGAGAAATGCAGCACAGTAGCAGGCCCTTCAGCCCACTGAGTCCATCCTGACCATCAGCCACCCATTTACATTACTCCTACACTAATCCCATTCTCCCCACATTCTATCAACTCTCCTCATTGTCTACCACTCAATTTCACACAAGGGACAATTCACAAAAGCCAATTAGCCCAACATCCCATACAGTCTTTGGGATGTGGGAGGAAACTGAAGCACCCAGAGGAAACCCACGTGGTCGCAGGGAGAATGTACAATCTCCACGGAGACAGCGGTCCACGCCTCTGGAACTACGAGGCAGCACCTCTACTAGCTGCGCCACTGCACCACCAAATTTTTTTTAGAGAAGGTGAGATGAGTTGGCTCCTTGAAGCACTGCAGTCCGTGAGATTCATTTGTTTCCTGGGTTGGATGTTGCGGGACCTCTGTAACAAGATCTTCCTTGCTGTTAAGTAGATCAACAACATCCAAAAACTCAATCTGTTCCTCATCACCTGTTAAAGTACAAACCTCAGAGGATTCATTGTAATTGCTACTTATTTCTAACCCACAGAATAACCTTTCCAATAGAGAGATTCAGATCACCATGAAATTACCCGAGCAGCGGACGATGCACGAGCTGGAATTGCTTGCTGTTGTCCTGAGATCTTTGCTGAGCTTCAGACACTACAGAAAATCCTACCAGCTTTTGCTGGCAAAAATAATGAGATACGAACGGTAGGTGAACAACAAAGTGACATCAGTGAACAGGGGACTGGGCCCACTTTTCGAATTTCAAAGTGTTTAGGTGCAAGCTGTATTGGGGTAGAGTGCTTTGTTGTATTTACTTTCTGTACCACAGTTAAATAACCACATAGTCAACTCAAATGTAAGTTTGTAATTTATGTTCTTCAAGAGAGTCCACTCATCTATTCTCAAATTCCAAGTGGGGTTTCAAGGAAAAAGTAAATGGATTTTGTGTCACAGTTATGCATGAACCTCAAGCGTAGAACCGTACAGCACAGGAACAGGCCCTTCGGACCACGAGCTCTGTGCAGACCGTGATGCCAATTGAAACTAATCCCGTCTGCCTGCACGTGATCTGTATCCCTCTACACTTTGCTTGTTCAAGTATCTGTCTAAGTGCCTTTTAAACATTGCCGTCATATCTGCTTCCACAACTTCCCCTGGCAACATGTTCCAGGCACCCACCACTCCTTGTGTAAAATAATTTGTTTTATGAATAACCTTTAGATTTACCCCCCTCACCTAAAAGTGATGCTCTCTAGCATTTTATGGAGATAAAAGGACGATGGATTATTTTACCTTGGCCGCAACAAATTCGTGCCGCATCCCTTAATGTTGTGTAGTCCTCTAATTTAGATCAAAGATAGACACAAATTGTTAAAGTGTCCACCCTCCTCCTCTTCCCCTCCCTCTTCCCCCTCCCCTTTTCCCTTCACACTACTTTCAGTCTGAAGAAGGGTTACGACCCAAAACATCACCCATCCTTTTCTCCAGAGCTGCTGCCCTGACCCTCCTAGTTACTCCAACACTTTGTGTCTTTCTTCGGTATAAACCAGTATCTGCAGGTACTTCCTACTAATCGTAGATCAATTTTAGTGGGAAGTAGGAGATAAGGTGGTTAGTAAAAGGCTGGAGATGATTAGTGGAGAAGGCAGATAGGTGCAAATGGTGGAATCAGATAAGAAAGGAAGACGAGGATTGAAATGTCAACCCAGAGTGAGGGATGGTAGGGAAATGGGAATGGTGTGGGGGAAGTGGACCGGAAGGGCTAGAGGTGGAGTATGGAAAAGAAACCGGGTGACAGTGTGGGCGGGGGGAGGAGTGGAAAGGGTGTGTGAGAGAGGACTTGGGTTGATGTGAAGGAGAGGGAAGTGGGGGAGGAAGGGGTTAGTTCAGATTGGAGAATTTAATTTTCACGCCATTGGATTGTAGACTATCCAAGAAAAATAAGAGATGGTGTTCTTTCAGTTCGTTGAGATCTCACTCTGACAGTGAATGGGGTTGAAGACAGACTGGTTGACTTTAGACTTTAGGGAAACAGAACCGAAACAGGTCCTTCGACTGACTGAGTCCGTGCTGACCAGTGATCACCCTGTACATTAGCACTATCCTGCGCACTAGGAACAATTTACAATTTTACCAAAGCCAATTATCTTCCAAATCTGCACATCGTTGGGATGTGGGAGGAAACCGGAAAACCAAAGAAAACCCATGTGGTCACAGGGAAAACGTGCAAACAACACACGGACAGAACGCAAGTACCCAGCTCAAGATGGCGCCTGCCTGCGGCGACGTTTACGGAGCTCCGGAACATAAAAGGCTCAACTACAACTTCCAACAACTTACCTGAATCAGGAAAACGGCAGAAAACTGTGCCGTTTCAGTCAAGCTGCTTGAGCACCTCAAGGCTATCGCAATTTCGCGAGCCCCGGACTTTAAACTTTCCCACACTGGCCGGGAATCACCTGACCCGACTGAGGGACGCAGTTACTGCCCCTGGAGACACCGGAATGACTTCCAGAGCCGACGGGCTGGGTCTTCCAGGAACAACGGAGCTGGAGCTGCTGACTTTGAAGGTACCCCCGTTCGTTACGGAGCTGGAGCTGCCGTCTGTGAAGGAATCCCCGTTCCAGCGCAGGAACACAGAAACAGCAGGTACAGTCAACATAGTACCTGGAAACAAAGGGGAGGCCTCCATTGTGTCTGGAAACGTGGTCGACGGGCAGGACTTCAGGTCAGACTGAAGCGCAGGGGACTTCGGCCCCCTCTCCCTACTATCCTGGCAAATGTACTGGCAAATGTACAGTCCCTTGAAAATAAAGTGGAGGACTTAAGGGCAAGGCTGCTTTATCAAAGTGAGCTGAGGGAATGCTCTTTATTCTGTTTCACAGAGACATGGCTCACCCCCAGCTCCCCAGACTCACCGGTCCAGCCTGAAGGATTCTCCATCCACCGTATGGAACGTACACTGGCATCTGGGAAAGGGAGAGCAGGGGGCATCTGCCTCATGGTCAACTCTGCGTGGTGCTCAGACGTGGCAGTCCTGTCCAACTCCTGCTCTCCACACCTCGAACATCTGGCGGTGAAGTGCCGTCCCTTCTACCTTCCGAGGTAATTCACCTCCAACATACTGACCACGGTCTACATTCCACCCCAGGCAGACGTCCGTCTGGCACTGGAGGAGCTGCACGCCGTGGTCAACAAACACCAGACGTCTTACCCCGAGGCATTTACCACCATCGCTGGGGACTTCAATAAGGCAAACCTAAAGAAATCACTCCCCAACTTCCACCAACATGTCTCCTGCTGCACCAGAGGACCAAACACCCTCGACCATTGCTACACCACCATCAAGAATGCCTACCGCTCTATCCCTCGCCCTCACTTCAGTAAATCCGACCATACCACATTGCTGCTTCTTCCTGCCGACAGGCAGCAATTAAAGAGCGCACCCCCAGAGGTGAGGACAGTACAAAGCTGGTCGGGGGGGGGGGGGGGCAGAGGAACAACTCCAGGACTGTTTGGAGTCTGTAGACTGGGCAATGTTCAAGGACTCGGCAATGGACTTGAACGAATACGCCACAGTTGTTACAGACTTCATTAAGAAATGTGTGGAAGACTGCATCCCCACCAAAACCTTCCGAGTGTTTCCCAATCAGAAACCTTGGATCAACTTTGAGATCCGCACCCTTCTGAAGACCAGACACCGGGCATTCATGTCTGATGAAACAGTGGTGTACAAGAAGTCCAGATACGACCTTGGTAAGGCCATCAAAAAGGCCAAAAGGGACTTCTGCTCCAAGCTGGAGGATGACAGATGCTCGGCAGCTGTGGCGGGGCCTGAATGCAATCACCTCTAACAAGGCGAAATCAGGAGGCAGCTTGAATGTCGGCGATACATCACTCCCTGACGAGCGCAATACGTTTTACGCACACTTTGATAGGGAGAACTATGTGCCTTCCCGAGCCCCCATTCGCTGTGATGGTATTTCAGTCTCAGTCACAGAGGCCGACGTCAGGAAATCCTTCAGAGGGGTGAACACTCGAAAAGCGCCTGGACCTGATGGTATACCTGGTCGTGTTCTAAAAACCTGTGCGGACCAACTGGCTGGAGTTTTTACGGACATTTTCAACCTATCACTTCTGAGGTCTGAGGTTCCCACCTGCTTCAAAAGGGCATCAATAATACCGGTGCCCAAGAAGAGCAAGGTGACGTGCCTCAATGACTATCGACCTGTGGGATTAACGCCTGTGGTGATGAAGCGCTTTGAGAGGTTGATCATGGCGCAAATCAACTCCTACCTCGACAAAAACCTGGACCCACTGCAGTTCGCTTACCGCCACAACAGATCAATGGTGGACGCAATCTCGCTGGCCCTCCACTCCGCTCTGGACCACTTGGGCAACAAAAACTCATATGTCAGGCTGTTATTCATCGATTACTGCTCGGCATTTAACACAATCATTCCTTTCGAGCTGGTTACCAAACTCTCAGAACTGGGTCTCTGCGCATCCCTCTGCAATCGGATCCTCGACTTCCTCATTCACAGACCACAGTCTGTTCGTATTGGTGGAAATGTGTCAGACTCGATAACAATCAGCACAAGAGCACCTCAAGCTTGCGTGCTCAGCCCCCTGCTGTACTCACTCTATACTCATGACTGCGTAGCCGGTCATAATGAGAACTCCATCATCAAGTTCGCTGACGACACTACTGTTGTGGGAGTTATCACTGATGGGGATGTCAGAGTATAGAAGAGAGATTGAGCGAATGTCCATATGGTGACAGCACAATAACCTGGTCCTCAACACCAGCAAAACCAAGGAACTGATTGTGGACTTTGGAAGGAGTAGGATGGGGACCCACAGCCCTGTTTATATCAACGGGTCGATGGTTGAAAGGGTCAAGAGCTTCAAATTCCTGGGCGTGCACATCTCTGAAGATCTTTCCTGGTCCGAGAATACAGATGCAATTATTAAGAAAGCTCAGAATTATTAAGAATTATTAAGAAATTCCTGACCAGGTTCAGGAATGGCTACTTCCCCACAGCCATCAGGCTATTAAACCTGGCTCAGTCAAAAACTCTGAACATTAATACCCCTTTATCTGTTATTTGCACTTTATCAATTGATTTATTCATGTGTGTATTTACGTATATAATGTTATATGGACACACTGATCTGTTTTGTAGTCAATGCCTACTATATTCTGTTGTGCTAAGCAAAAAAAGAATTTCATTGTCCTGTCAGGGACACATGACAATAAACTCTTTTGACTTTTTGACTTTGACAGAGCTCTGGATCAAACCCAGATCTCTGGCTCTGTGAAGCAGCAACTCCACTGCTGCGCCACTGTGCTGCCTGTTGGTGTGTAAATGGAAAGCGTATTGAAGTGGTTTGCAACTGAGAGCTCCAGCTGGTCCTGGTGGACAGAGAGCGTGTTCGGCAAAATGTTCACCTGGTCTCTGCTTGGTCCCACCAATGTAGGTGAGGCTGCATCGGGAACACCGAATGCAATAGAAGAGTAATCTCTGTCACACCTGGAAGGGAAGTTGGGATCCCTGGATGGAGATGAGGGAAGAGTTGTAGGGAGAACTGCTGCATCTCCAGTAATTGCTAGGGAAACTTCTCGAGGAGAGGAGGAGTGGGTGGGGAGGGATGTGCAAATCAGGGAGTCATGGAAATAGTGGTCTCTGCTGAAAGCAGGAAGAGTTGAGCTGGGGAAGAAGTGAGTCGAGGTGGCATCACGTTGAAATGGACAGGAATTTTAGAGAATGATATGTAGGATGAGGAAGCTGTGGGGGAGGAGGGGGGGGGTGAAAGGTGAGGACGAGGAACTCTATCCCTATTCTGAATGAGAAGTGGGGTGAGGGGTTAAAGTAAAACTGCGGGAATTTGAGGTAACACGGGTGATGGCTCCATCCACAATTGTTGATGGGGGAATCTATGTTTCCTGAAGTAAGAGGACATCCAAGATGTCCTGGATTGGAAAGCTTCACCTTGAGAGCAGATGCAGCAGAGACTGAGAATCTACGAGAAAGGGATGACGTCCTTGCACGAGACAAGGTGGGATGAGGTGTCGACTAGATAGCTGTGGAACCTACACAGGACTAATCAGGTTTATATTACTCGGTAACTGGATTGCTAAATGATGAGGATAATGTTGTAGTGGAGAACAAAATTAATTTGAGTTCTGAGGTTTGCTCCTGAGTTGGACAACTGTGTCCTCATCGCCCATTTCCATTGCACCATCATTGCCTGCCACGCTTCCTGCTCCGACAGTTCTACTCTGTAAAATTCCTCCTCTCTCCTCTGAAGTCTCAGTCCGACTCTTGCCTCTCTGAACCTGTAGACCCTGATTTAGAACGTTGCTACAGATAATGCTCAATAGGTATTGTGGCTTTTCCTCAAAGCAGCTGCATTAGCGTGGTGGTTACTGTGCACCAATGATCTTGGGCAATGGTCCCAGTGGCACGAAGTGGGGAAGAGAATGAAGGATAACGGGGGGAGCAAGGAAGAAAAAATGTTGGCTTGATACTGACGACTTTTGTGGTACATTTCCAGGTTCAGGAGGAGGAGGGTGATAATAAGGAAGGGTGATCCAGCACACAGTTTCTACTTCATATACTCTGGAGGTGTCAGCTTCTCCACGGACCAAGATGGGAGCAGTGCTTTTAAAGAGGAACAGCAAGCTGACTTGCGGAAAGGTGCCAGGTTTGGAGTGAGTATTCCCAGTGTGTGTTCATGCGGAGATGGGGAATACACTGGGTGTATATTACGGAGAACGGGAGAATTTGGCTGAAATTTGGAATTCATTGGGGTTGTAATCCTGGGAACGGTGACTGAGGAGCATAGAACATGGGACAGCACAGGAACAGGTTCCTTGGCTCTCAATGTTTATGCGAAAACAATGCCAAGCTAAGCTGATCTCATCTGCCTCTACATGATCCATATCCCTCTATTCCTTGCACTGCCATGTTCCTATGCAAAAGCCTTTTAAACGCCGTCTCTGCCTTCACCACCACTCCTGGAAATGCTTTCCATGCTCCCACCAAAACTTGACAGCACATCTCCAAAAAAACCCCGCTTTCCTCCGCGCACCGTAGAGCTTTTCTCTCCTGAGTTGGCCATTTTCACCCTAGGAAATTGGTTCTGACTGCCTACCCAATCCACGTCTCTCATAAATCTAGATACATATATCGTCTCCCGTGAACCTATGATATTCCAGAGAAAACAATCCAAGCTTATCCAATCTTTCCCTGTAGCTGAAACCGTCTAATCCAGGCAGCGTTCTGGTAAACCTCCTCTGCACCCTCTCCAAAGTCTCCACATCCAGGAGTTTACTGAAAGTGCAATCCTAAATGAGAGTTCACTGGGCACGGAAAGGTGAACCTCACTGAGTGACCTCCAGTGGCTGACATCGCTGACATGATATGAATACATGGGAAACTTTGCCTTCAGGTGCAGGATCCACATGAAATCCATTGGTTTCTATTGCAGGAGATACCCGTGCTGAAGCGCCTGCGAAGGAACTTCACTGCAGTTTGTGTGGAGGACACTGAGCTGCTGGTTGTGGACAGAGAGGATTTCTTTGCAAATAAACTTGACGAGGTGTTAGTGGACGAAGCACACCATCGCTTTGTTTTTTTCAGGTACTGTCACTCCTCCAGTTTTACGGTGAGCCGTCTTATTTCACTGATTTTCCAAAACCTAAAGACAAATGCAACGTGTTTTCTGAGTGGTGTGGGCTATTCTAAGATGGTTCGTAAATGAGATAAAAAAGATAATTAGATGCACGAATATCAAGAGCCTTTGCCTCACAGTACCGGTGACCTGGGTTCAATCCTGAACTCCGTCACAGTCTGTGTGGAGTTTGGACATTCATCCTATGCCTGGTTTCCCCCTGGCACCTGGGTTTTCTCTCATGTTGGTAGGTTAATTGGCCGGTGTAATTTGCCCCTTTTGTGTAGGTGGGTGGGGGGAGTTGATGTGAATGCAGGAAGAATAAAAAGAGATTAATATAGGATTGGTGTAATAGGTGCTTGATGGTTGGCACGGAGTCAGTGGGTTTAAAGGCCTGTTTCCTCGCTGTACCTTTTCTTAGAGATACAGGGTGGAAACAGGCCCTTCAGCCCACTGAGTCCACACTGACCGGCAATCATCCCATACACTAGCATTATCCTCCATACTATTGACAATTTACAATTTACAGAAGCCAATTAACCTACAAGCCTGTACATCTTTAATGTGTGGGAGGAAACCGGAACACCCGGGGAAAACCCACGCAGTCACAGGGAGAACGTACAAACTCTGTACAGACAGCAGTCGGGATCGAACCCTGGTCTCTGGTGCTGTAAGTCAGCAACTCTACCGCTGTGTCACTGTGTCCCCCTACACCTCTCTACGTAGTTGATGAACCAAATAAAATGAAGGTGTAAATAAGAGGAAATATTCCCAATGACTGGAACATTCTGGAAATCAGCAGAGGGGTACAGGGTAGCGTGGAAGTAGTTGGTGGAGTGGAGTGGGGAACATAAGAATATTATACTAAGAAACAGAATGTTGCCGGAACTCAGTGTCTGTGGAGAAAGTGTAGGTCAATATTTGGATCATTATCCTCCATCGGGACTGAGAGGAAAGATTAAATGGATGGATGGATGGATGGAACAGGCACGTGCTGTGAGTGATTACTCAGGGTAGGCAGTCAGTCGGCTTTTTAAAAAAAATCTTAAACTGTGCATGCACAGATTGTTCTCTCTGTAAATATTAAAAATAAAAATAAGTAATAATTCAATTTTCCCAAGGCTCCCATCGGGAGTTCCTTTCACAGGGTGTGGGGAGGTTGTGCCAGGGGTAAAGTTGTGGGGAGGGCAGGAGTGTTGAGAAGGAGGGTGTCGGGGATTATGTCAGTAACTCACTCACTCTCCGCTGCCGCAGCGCTCCAGGCACGGACAGCAGAACTGGCCACCACTTCTGGGGAAGGAAGCAGCTCGGGTGGCTGCGAGCGGCCGCCTCTTCAGTGCCTTCTGCCAGTCCGCTCACCTCTGGCAGTGCTCTCCGACTAAACATCTCTCACCCGCCATGGCTTCGCTCATGTCAGCTGCTTCCCACAAATCCTTAAATTCCCACAGCCGAGTAACCTCAATTGGTCCCTTGAACGCGCTGTCGGAGTTTAAGGATTTGCGGGAAACAGCTGACATGAGTGAGGCCAGCAAGTGGCAGGAGAGGGTTTTCAGACGGAGAGCACTGCCAGAGGTGAGCGGGCCGGCAGAAGGGGCTGTCCGGTCCCGGCGGCAGCTCGCAGCCACCCCAGGTACTTCTCCCCCTGACCACAATGCGGTGGCTCTGCAGCCAAGTGGGTTACTGGCCTGATCCCCGATCCCCTCCTTCACAACGTTCCTGCCCTCCCCGCAACTTTACCCCGGGCCAGACTCCCCAAACGCTGTGAAAGGAGCTCTCCTCCCCCCACCCCCCCCCCCCCCCCCGGGAAGTACGGTATTTAAAAACATATACTAGATATATAGCACCAAGATATATATATAGATATATACCACAAACTCCATTCTTCTCTCTTTGTTTCCTAAGATACTCTTAAAATAATGACAATCCATATTTGAAAAACCCATCAAGGATCTAGCGCTGCGCGTGCGCAGTACAGCAAAGGCAGAATTTCAGCTGCCTTCAGCCCCACTTGTCATTGCCGGCTTGCAGCAGCGCTGACGGCTCGTGGGCTGCACAGACCTTCGCGTGTTACAAGTGCTGCGGATGAAAGGCACGGAGAATGTTGCCTGCCTAAGAGATCAATCTCTTAGATAGGCATAATTCTCCCATGCCTTTCTATTTATATTTAACATTTACCATTTCATAATTTTAGTCAAGGTAGGCAGTGCCTACCTTGCCTGCCCTGAAGGCACGTGCCTGTGATAGATGGATGGATGGATGAATTATACTTTATTGTCTGGTGTATAGGGGAAAGATGGCTGGTGTATAGCAGTGTGAGGGACGGGTGGGACAGAAGCTGGTAGGTGAGGGGTGGAACCAGTTTTGGAAACCTGCCATTGAGCTATTAAGTTGGAAAAGGTGCTGAAAGTACTTATGAGGATGTTGCCATGACTTGCGGGCCTTGGTTCAATGAAGAGGTTGGGAATGCAAGGTCTTTATTCCTCTGAGTACAAGAGGCTGAGGGGTGATCAAATAGAGGTGTATAAAATCATAAGGGGAACAGGTTAAGGGGAATCAACAACTAAAGGATATAGGTTTGTGAGAGGGGATGGATTTAATAGAAACATGAAGGGCAACCTTTACAGCCAGCTGTGAATATAGAACAGAACATTGAACGTAAAAGACAGGAACAGACCCATCGGTCCACAATGCCTGTGTCGAACATAATGCCAAGGCCAACTCTTATTTACCTGTGCATAATCTGTATTCCTCCTTTCCCTGCATATCCATGTGCCTATCCAAAAGTCTCTACAAAGCCTCATATCAGATTCCCCCCACCATCCCAGGCAGCACGTTCCATGCACTCACCATCCTCCTCTCACCTTAAGCTGTGCCCTCTAGTATTTGATATTTCTCTCCTTGAACTAAGATTCTGAATGTCCACCATACCTATGCCTCTCATAATTTGATATACCTCTATCAGGTCACCCTTCAACCACCAATGCTCCAGAGAAAACTATTCCCCAAGTTTGTCCAACCTCACCCTGTTCCTTAATCCAGACATCATTCTGGGAAACCTTCTCCGCACCCTTTCCAAAGCCCCACATCCATCCTGTTTGGGGTGAACTACATGCAATACTCCAAATGCGACCTAACAAAAGTGGTGGAAAGCTGCATCATGACTTCCTGACTCTTGTATTCAATGAAGGCAAGCATACCATAGGGCTTCTTTTCCAATGCGTTGCCACTTTTAGGGAGCTATAAACATGGACCCTAAGATCCCTCTGTACAACCCTTGGTATATAGAATGAGCTGCAAGAGGAAGTGGTTGAGGTATGTACGATAACAACAATTAAGAGAGATTTGGCCAGGAACATGGATAGGAAAGATTTTGGGGGTCATGGGCCAAATGTGGATTAATGGGACTTGCTTAGATGGGGCATCTTGGTTGGCATGGAGGAGTTGGACTGAACGGCCTGTTTTCATGCTGTATGACTCTATGACTCTAAGGTCTCATGGGCTGCATTGCTCTGAGATGCAGGAGTAGTTGAAACAAATCCAGATTGGGGATATCACTTGGCTGATCGTTATAGGTGGTTCTCTCCTGAACATCCTGTCAGTGTATTTAAAAAAAATTATTTTAACATAAATGTAACTTCATTTATTCTTTCAGATCGCTCAACCTTCTACAGTCATTGCCTGACAGTTCCATCGAGATCCTATCTGACTACTCCACAACAGAAGAGTTCCTCTATGGCCAGGTCATTCCACACAATATAGACAACCTGATTTTCGTCACCAAGGTGAATCAGTAAGAGCCAAGCTCATCGATTCTAAGACTTAGTCGGGCACTTCAATCACAATCAATCACAATCACAATAATACTTGATAAGCCAAGTATGTTTTGCAGAATATGAGGAATTTCATTTGCCAAGTCAGTCATACAAATAAAATGCAACGGAACACACAAAACACATTTTAACATCAACATCTACCACAGTGACTCCTCCACATTCCTCACTCTGATGGAAGGCGAAAATGGTGGAGTGAAGTCAGGGTTTATATATGGAGCTCCCAGGGTGATTTTGAATGTTTTCTTTCATTCACAATTGGATATTCTGTCAGTTTTTCAGAATTTATTTTTGATTTTGCTATTATTTGTGGGTTCATGGTACCCTTGTCCAGTACTCCTCTCTGATTATCTCCCTCCATTTGCAGGGTCGCTTTGTGATACTGCGACTGGTGAATCTCGCTCACTGTCATTCCTACCACACGCTGATTGCCCAGGAGCTGCCCTTCATCAAAAACATTGACCAAGAAAAAGAGTCGATCAGTGAGCACTGGGGATGGTTGCTTGGAGGGCTGATCTATGAATGACCCTTAAAATAGACACAAAATGCTGGAGCAACTCAGCGGGTCAGGCAGCACCTCTGCAGAAAAGGAATGTTGCCAGACCTGCTGAGTAAAGGGCCTGTCCCACTTGCGTGACCTTTCAGCAACTGTCTTCAGCTTTCAAGCTCGAGGGCACTCGCCTGGATCAACCGTCAGCGATTTAAACCGCGAGCTGGATCGACCGTCAGCACACACACACACACACACACAAACACATCGCGGGGGCCAGGGAAAGCGGGGCAGCGCTGTCTGAAAATTCACACCCACGATGAACAGGAAGGTAAAAGACGGCTGGTACAATGTACATGTCCTTTAAAAGAGCGGGGAGGAAGGGGGGGGGGGGGGGGGGGGGAAGAAGGGGAGTGAAGGGGGGACAAGGGGAGAGAATGGGGGGAGAAGGAGTGGAGACAATTTTAAGAAGCCAGACAACGTTTAATAAAGTTAAGCGGGCATTTAACATTACCAGTCGATTTTTCTTGGTTCCGAAAACTCGTGCTTACGTTTGTTCCCCCAATGAGCTAATTAAAATGCCCGGTGTTCAAGGGAGATTGCCTACGGCTACCTCGACTACCTATAACTACATGGCGACCCCACTCCCCTTCTCTACTAGTTCAAAAGAACCTTGCCGACCAATTTTTACTTGTGGAAAAATTTTCAGCATTTTCCTCGACCAAACTGAGGCCCTGAGTATGCAGGAACTTCTCTCGAGCATGAAGGAGAGTTACAGTGACCTCCTAGGACCACATGTCGACCATGCTGCGGGTGTGTGGCGAACGCAAACTCTTCTAAACTAGCAAATTAGGTTGCCATAGTGGGACACGCCCTATAACTCCAGCATTTTGTGTTTATCTTCGGTGTAAACCAGCATCTGCAATTCCTCTCTACACATTGTAAATGACCCTTGTTGGTTGAATTTTCTGCACAGTTAATGAGAGTGGGGTGGGTTGGAGGGTTTTGGAAACTGGCTAATTCATGGGGTAATGCTGTGTGTTTTATCCCTGGTCACTGGGTTACAACTCATCAGGAAATGGGGTCAGAAGGATTGAACTGCAGGGATCGTATGATGCAGACTTGTTTTTAACTGCGATGGGTACAGAAGATTAAAGATGCTGGAAATCTGGAAAATCTTAGCTGGCCAGGCAGCATCTGCAAAGAGAAACAAACTTAATGTTTCAGTTAGTGATCCTGTGTTTAAGATAACTGATGGATTTTCATCATACTGACTTCATCATACTGATTTTCATCATGACTGACCATGGGTGATGTATCCTAGTTGTTGGCTGTTTGCTCCAAACCTCGGCTGGAGCAGCATCGCTTGTGGCTGAAGAGACCAATGCGGGATTGACAGTCTCTGTGGCAAAGATCACATTCGTGTGTGGTCTCTGGTTTGTTGAAGCTGCTGCGCTGCTTTCTGCGCACCCGCTTGTCTGCCGCTGCGTTCAACAGTTTCTCTTTCCCCGTTTTGAGATGTTGTTTCAGATGTGATGGATTTTACAATTTAGATAAAGGGAGGCCCACCATGTTTATGCCGACCATCGTGCCTCTCTGCACTAATCTCACCTGCCTCATTAATGCCATATCGCTCCCTGCATTGCTCATTCAAGCATTTGTTCAGACACCTCTTAAATATTGTTCTTGTTCTTGCCTCCACCACCTCCTCTAGGAAGGAGTTAATTCCAGATTCTTTGTGTGAAAAGTTTATATGTGAGCTCCTGTTGAAACCTCCTCCCTCTCACCTTAAACCTATAACCTCTAGTTTTAGGGGCCCCTACCAGACACTGGCCATCAACCCTTACTCTGTCTCTCATAATTTTATATATCTCTGTCGTGTCACCTCTTAGCCTCCTTCGCTCTCGGGAAAGCAGGCCCAGCATATCCAATCTCTCCTGATAGCTTAAACCCTCCAGTCTAGGCAACATCCTTGTGAATTTTATTCATATTGTTGATTCCGGATCTAATACTATCCCCTTAGTCTGGTTCAGTCAATCACTGAAGCGAACACTGGAATCCAAAGTTTTCTTTATTTTTAAACGGTACCATGGGGCCGGACTCGGATCCACTCACTCGAGACCTCAACAGCGTTGTGTAAACAGAACAGAAGAAAGATCACCCTTTTATACACCTATAACTAACGGCGCGAAAATACAGGGGGAGGGCAACCCCTACCGATACCGGAGAGAAGATACATTGAGTGACAACTCCTTCGCCCAATCATATAACAGTACCTGCAAACATCTTCATACATAGCAACAAAGTAGAAACATCTTAGTACACAGAGAAACATACCATTGAAGGCAACCAATCACGGGTGACGGTGGGAGACATAGAAACAAAGTAGAAACATCTTTAGGGCAATAAGAAACTTCCAGGTGCAGGCCACCCTTCTGGACCAATCACAAGCATACATTAAGCGTCAGTGTTCTGGAGCTCCTGCAAAAGCCCAGACTTTGTGGCAACCAGTGGGTCACAGGTGCAGAAGCTTCCTGAAATGTCTGCAAAGTTCCAGACATAGTGGAGCCAGGTCCAGCAGCTTGCAAAGTAATGTCATCAGCCCATTCTCACAGACATCTACTTGCCATTTCCTAAGTACTTAAACCCCTGCATATTCGCAATAATATCTCTAGCTTAATCACATCCTTCAATTACATTGACTGACTGTTTAAGGGAGCACATACTCCTTTGATGCTGGGGAGGTCACTATCTCTGACCCCAAAGTGTAGGGGTAACCTAGAAATAGCTGGCAGTAGTAGGCATCTACTGACATTTTGAAGAATCAAGATTGTTGGAGTTTTGTTAGATTATGTTATTGCAAATACTGAGAGCAAAGAGGATTAACTCAGCTGAGGAACGGTTACATTGTGATCACAGTCAAACAGGCTCAAAGGACCCGGTGGTCTCCTCCATATCCCATCTTCCCAGAAACTTGAGTCATCTTGGGATTGACGGACATGAGCCAAGTGCTGGTAGATGGCATTAATGTGGATAGGTTGGCGTGGACGTGGTGAGCCAAATGGCCTGTTTCTATGCTGTATGCCTCTATGCCTCTACACTGATGATGATGACATTGACGACTGACTGGCCACAACTGGATAGTGTTGACACACTCAGAAAATTTGCAAAGTGATTGGCTGAATTTGTTCAAAGTTTGAGACCAACCTAGTCTGTGAGTAAACATAGAAACATAGAAAATAGGTGCAGGAGTAGGCCATTCAGCCCTTCGAGCCTGCACTGCCATTCAATATGATCATGGCTGATCATCCAACTCAGTATCCCGTACCTGCCTTCTCTCCATACCCCCTGATCCCCTATAGCCAATGAACTGGCCTCAACTACCTTCTGTGGCAGAGAATTCCAGAGATTCACCACTCTGTGTGAAAAATGTTTTTCTCATCTCGGTCCTAAAAGACTTCCCCCTAATCCCTTAAACTGTGACCCCTTGTTCTGGACTTCCCCAACCTCGGGAACAATCTTCCTGCATCTAGCCTGTCCAACCCCTTAAGAATTTTGTAAGTTTCTATGAGACCCCCCCCCCCCCCCCCCCTCAATCTTCTAAATTCTAGCGAGTACATGCCGAGTCTATCTAGTCTTTCTTCATATGAAAGTCCTGACATCCCAGGAATCAGTCTGGTGAACCTTCTTTGTACTCCCTCTATGGCAAGAATGTCTTTCCTCAGATTTGGAGACCAAAACTGTACGCAATACTCCAGGTGTGGTCTCACCAAGACCCTGTACAACTGCAGTAGAACCTCCCTGCTCCTGTACTCAAATCCTTTTGCTATGAATGCTAACATACCATTCGCTTTCTTCACTGCCTGCTGCACCTGCATGCCTACTTTCAATGACTGGTGTACCATGACACCCAGGTCTCGTTGCATCTCCCCTTTTCCTAATCGGCCTCCATTCAAATAATAGTCCACTTTCCTGTTTTTGCCACCAAAGTGGATAACCTCAAATTTATCCCATTATACTGCATCTGCCATGCATTTGCCCACTCACCCAACCTATCCAAATCACTTTGCAACCTCCTAGCATCCTCCTCACAGCTAACACTTCTTCTTCTTTCGTGTGGCGTGCACAGCCTAAAGTTGTTGGACAACTTGTTCTATTTGATCTTCCATTTGTGCTCATCGAGTTGATTGCATTAGTCGAAACATGGCGGATCACGTGAAGGTTGCAATCTTCCACCCCACAGCGAACACTGCCCCCCAGCTTCGTGTCATCCGCAAACATGGATATGTTGCATTCAATTCCCTCGTCCAAATATATATTGTAAACAGCTGGGGTCCCAGCACCGAGCCTTGTGGTACCCCACTAGTCACTGCCTGCCATTCTGAAAAGGACCCGTTTACTCCTCCTCTTTGCTTCCTGTCTGCCAGCCAGATCTCTATCCACATCAATACTGTACCCCCAATACCGTGTGCTTTAAGTTTGCATACTAATCTCTTATGTGGGACCTAGTCGAAAGCCTTCTGAAAGTCCAGATATAACACATCCACTGGTTCTCCCTTATCCACTCTACTAGTTACATCCTCAAAAAGTTCTATAAGATTCGTCAGACATGATTTACCTTTCGTAAATCCATGCTGACTTTGTCCAATGATTTCACTACTATCCAAATGTGTTAGTATTCCATCTTTAATAACTGACTAACAGTTTCCCCACTGCCAATGTTAGACTAACTGGTCTGTAATTCCCCGTTTTCTCTCTCTCTCCCTTTTTAAAAAGTGGGGTTACATTAGCTACCCTCCAATCCTCAGGAACTACTCCAGAATCTAAAGAGTTTTGAAAAATTATCGCTAATGCATCCACTATTTCTGGGACTACTTCCTTAAGTACTCTGGGATGCAGCCTATCTGGCCCTGGGGATTTATCGGCCTTTAATCCATTCAATTTACCTAACACCACTTCCCGGCTAACCTGGATTTCACTCAGTTCCATCTCATTTGACCCCCGACCCCTGCTATTTCCGGCAGATTATTTATGTCTTCCTTAGTGAAGACAGAACCAAAGTAATTATTCAATTGGTCTGCCATGTCCTTGTTCCCATGATCAATTCACCTGTTTCTGACTGCAAGGGACCTACATTTGTTTTAACTAATCTTTTTCTCTTCACATATCTATAAAAACTTTGCTGTCAGTTTTTATATTCCCTGCCAGTTTCCTTTCATAATCTATTTTCCCTTTCCTAATTAATCGCTTTGTCCTCCTCTGCTGGACTCTGAATTTCTCCCAGTCCTCTGGTAGGCTGTTTTTTTCTGGCTAATTTGTTTGCTTCATCTTTTGTTTTGATACTATCCCTGATTTCCCTTGTTATCCACGGATGTACTACCTTCCCTGATTTATTCTTTTGCTAAACTGGGATGAACAATTTTTGTAGTTCATCCATGCAGTCTTTAAATGCTTTCCATTGCCTATCCACCATCAACCCATTAAGAATCAATTGCCAGTCAATATCTTGGCCAATTCACGTTTCATACCCTCAAAGTTACCTTTCTTTAAGTTCAGAACCCTTGTTTCTGAATTAATTATGTCACTCTCCATCCTAATGAAGAACTAAACCATATTATGGTCACTCTTGCCCAAGGGGCCACGCACAACAGGACTGTTAACTAACCCTTCCTCATTACCCAGTCTAGAATAGCCTGCTCTCTCGTTGGTTCCTCTACATGTTTGTTTAGAAAACTATCCCGCATACATTCCAATAAATCCTCTTCCTCAGCACACCTGCCAATTTGATTCACCCAATCTATATGTAGATTGAAGTCACCCATTATAACTGTTTTTCCTTTGTTGCACGCATTTCTAATTTCCTGTTTGATGCCATCCCCAATTCCACTACTACTGTTAGGTGGCCTGTACACAACTCCCACTAGCGTTTTCTGCCCCTTAGTGTTTCGCAGCTCTACCCATATTGATTCCACATCCTCCAAGCTAATGTCCTTCCTTTCTATTGCGTTAATCTCCTCTCTAACCAGCAACGCTACCCCACCTCCTTTTCCTTTCTGTCTATCCTTCCTGAATATTGAATATTGAGAATACTGAATACTGGATGTTCAGCTCCCAGCCTTGGTCACCCTGGAGCCATGTCTCCGTGATCCCAACTATATCATATTCATTAATAACTATCTGCACATTCAACTCATCCACCTTATTACGAATGCTCCTTGCATTGAGACATAAAGCCTTAAGGCTTGTTTTTACAACACTCTTACCCCTTATACAATTATGTTGAAAAGTGGCCCTTTTTGATTTTTGCCCTGGATTTGTCTGCCTGCCACTTTTACTTTTCACCTTGCTACCTATTGCTTCTACCCTCATTTTCCATCCCCCTGTCTCTCTGCTCACACATTTAAGAAACCCACCACCTCTTATTCTCATTTTTTATTATATTTTTCTTCTTTCTCCCCTACATGTTGGGTCTGAGTGCTTCCCTTCTCTGCCTCCTGCCTCACACACTGTCTACTAGCTTTCTCTATTTGAGTCCGTCCCCCCCCAACCGTTCTAGTAATGATTTCCTTGCCTGTTCCACGGTGCATTTCATTTTTTTTAATGACAGGTACTTTTAAAGTCGATAAAAGTTTGCTGAACTTGACAAGTCGAAGAGCTTCACTGTATCAGCAACAGAAATTCACGACTCGTACGTCAAAACTGAGAGGGAATAAATTGAATACGTTTGAGTCTTTTACCCAGTACCGTCCAAGCGTGAACAAGGGAGATCTTGACGTTTCTCTTCTTAGCTCTATGACGATGCTACCAACCCCTGCCGATTCACAGCAGTATCTGAACATAATATCAGACGCGTGGAAAATGAAAAAAACAGCCAGGTACACTTATCTATGTATATTCTGCCATTTACAGCACTGCAATTATGCAAATGCCATATCTATATAAAGAGCTGAAACATTCAATGATGCTTCTCAGAGGATTTGACCCCAAGCCATTTAAAAGGTATTCTAGATGAGTGTAAGAACCCTGTCTTTCTGCTGACTGGTTAGCACTCAACAAAAGCTTTTCACTGTACCTCAGTACATGTTTCAATAAACCATGTACTTGGTTACTATGCCTTCTGAATATTTCCCAGAGAAAGAGGGCAGCACAGTGGCACAACGGTAGAGTTGCTGCCTTACGGCGCCAGAGACCCAGGTTTGATCCTGACTATAGGTGCTGTCAGTACGGAGTTTGTACATTCTCCCTGTGACCGAATGGGTTTTCTCCTGGTGCTCTGGTTTCCTCAAACACTCCAAAGATGTACAGGTTTGTAGGTTAATTGGTTTTGTTAAGTTGTTAAATTGTCCCTAATGTGTGTAGGTTAGTGAACAGTGTGATCACGGATTCTGTGGGCCCAAGGCCCTGCTTCCACACAGTATCTCTAAAGTCTAAAGGTAGGTTTCATTATTTGACTCCAAACCATTTAAAAGATATGGAGGTAGGTTTTATTAAGCATCTTAGAGGAGGAGAGATAGGTGCAGGTTTTGGTGGGAAAGCTAGGGGGGAGGTGAAGAGTGGGGGAGCAGGGGGATAGAGGGAGAGGGAGGTAGGGAGGGAGAGGGAAGGGAAAGAGGGGGAGGTGAGGGAGAGTGGGATATGGGAGAGGTGAGGAGTGGGGAGCAGGGGGATAGAGGGAGTGGAGGGGTGTTGCGAGGGGAGAGGGATTATGAAGGGAGGGAGTGCCTGAGGGTAGGGGGAAGGAGGGAGAGGTGAGGGAGGGAGTGGGGGAGGGAGGAGGAGAGAGAAATAAGAGGGAAGGTGAAGAGGAGTGGGAGGGAGTGCTGGGGATGAGGGGGGATGGAGGAGGATAGGGGTAGGAAGAGGGATGGCAAGGCGCAGTTGGGGGAGGGTTGCCATGACTCGCGTCACAACGGGGATCTCTGTGGTCACAATGGGAACCCCTCAGCCGCGCCTGCGCAGTTGGGGGCTATGGGTCAGTGGTGGAATATAGCCTTGGGGGACGGGGCCCAACGGGTCTGCACCTGGTCTAGTCTCTTTTAATCTTTCCCCCTCTCACCTAGTATTTACTATTTCCACCCTGGGGAAAGTACTCAGACTAGCTACTATATGCTGCTCATACTTCTATATACTATTTGGTCTCCCCTCAGCCTCTGATGCTACAGATATACAATCCATGTTAGTCAAAGCTCTCTCTGTAGCTAATACACTTCAATCTAGGCATCATTGGTAAACCTCTTCAGCACCTTCTCCAAAGTCTTCACATTCATTAGAACTGCACACGATAAAGAGCAGGAAACCTGGGTTGATTAAGAGGCCTGAATAGGGGAGCACATTGATCTTGGAGGGTTGTGGGCTTGGGGAAGGTTTGGTGGAGAGAGTGCACTTTGCAATTGAGAACAGCTCAAAAATATGCTCTTCTGCCCACCCACTGAGTCTGTGCAAATCTACAACTATCCATTTACATTGATTCTACTCTAACCCATTTAATTCTCCCAACTTTCCCATTCCCCGCAGATTCTGCCACTCAGCTACACACTACGGACATTTTTACAATGATTAATGAATGATCTGCATGTCTTTGGGGGGTGGGAAGAAACCAGAGCACCCTGGGGAACCCAGACGGTTTTTCGTGGGGTGAATGTGCAAACTCCACACAAGGACAGCACCAGAGATCAGGATTGAACTGTGGTGCTGTTGAGACAGCGGCTCTACCGGCTGTACCACTGTGCCGTCAATTGACAAGGACTCCAGTGATATTTCCGCTGTTGTTGTGCATGAGATCTTCCTTGCCCTGAACAATCAAACCTTGGTTTAACATTCACAGCCCACTTGGCCCCGTGTCAGACCATTAGCGCCAGCTAAGCCTGATACAGCTGCTTCTGTGGTGAAGCAGTCAAAATCGTGAAACTGCAGCTCAACTATTTCAAATGAATTGTAACCGATTGCATGTAGTTGGTAGATCTGGACCTCGCTCCTTCAATAAAGCTGAGAATACCAGAACAATTACATTGTACAGACTTGAGATCATTAGTTTTTTTTAAAAGATGGAATCTGAAGGGAATGGAGCAAATTCAGGGAAATGGAATTAACGTACAGAATAGCCCCCAAAAAATGGGTTTGAGGGGTAGGTAGCCTTAGTTATCATGCTCCTGTATATTAATTATTTCTAAACAAAGAAATAACAGAGGGCGGAATAGTTATCACTTGTTGGTTCGATGTGATTGTGGAGAAGTGCCTGTGAGGCACCGTACAGATCAAAGTGTTCACATTCCCATGAAATATTTCAATAGACAATAGGTGCAGCAGTAGGCCATTCAGCCCTTCGAGCCAGCACAGCCATTCACAGTGAACATGGCTGATCAACCACAATCAGTACCCTGTTCCTGCCTTCTCCCCTATCCCCTGACTCCGCTATCTTTAAGAACTATCTAACTCTCTCTTGAAAGCATCCAGAGAATTGGCCACCACTGCCTTCTGTGACAGAGAATTCCACAGATTCACAACCCTCTGTGTGAAAAAGCTTTTCCTCATCTCCGTTCTAAATGGCTTACCCCTTATTGTTAAACTGTGGACCCTGATTCTGCACTCCCCAAACATCGGGAACATGCCATTCGCTTTCTTCACTTGCTCTACCTGCATGATTACTTTCAGTAACTGATGAACAAGGACCCCCAGATCTCGTTGTACTTCCCTTTTTCCAACATGACACCATTCAGAAAATAATCTGCCGTCCTGTTTTTGCCACCAAAGGGGATAACCTCACATTTATCCACATTAAACTGCCATGCATCTGTCCACTCATCCAAGCTGTCCAAGTCACCCTGCATCCTCATAGCATCCTCCTCACAGTTCACACTATCGCACAGTTTTGTGTCATCTACAAATTTGCTAGTGTTACATTTAATCCCTTCATCTAAATCATTAATGTATATTTCAAATAGCTGCAGTCCCAGCACCGAGCCTTGCGGTACCCCACTAGCCAGCCACTGCCTACATTCTGAAAGGGATCTGTTAATCCCAACTGAAAGTCCAGGTACATTACATCCACTGGCTCTCCCTGGTCCATTTTCCTAGTTACATTCTCAAAAAATTCCAGAAGATCAGTCAAGCATGATTTCCACTGTAAATCCATTCAGATTCGGACCGATCCTGTTACTGCTATCCATATGTCCACAGTGCTACCAGTGTAGGTTCCGAAGAGTATCCCACGGTTTCAGGTAGACGGACAAAGCAATATTCCGCCAACAATCGCACACAGCTTACCAAAGCCCTGGCTGTCGCTGTCTACATGCAGATCGATTCAATTCTACCAGGAGAAGTTTTTGTAAGTATTTTCTGTGGTGTTTCCATTTTGAAAGTGTCCTAAGATCTCTGATGGATTAAAAAATTACACTGCTGACTATTCCCTTGCTATTTATTGAAGTCACTGTGAGATGCAGCGCAGAAACAGGCCATTTGGCCCACAGAGTCCATATGGACCATCAACCACCCATTTGGTATTGATTTTTTATTGTCATTTGTACCAAGATAAAGTGAAAAAATTGGTTTTGTGTGTTATCCAGGCAGATCATGCCATACATGATTACATCAGGTAGTGTAAAAGAGAATGAAACAATGAAGAATATTACAGAATTGGTACAGAGAAAGTGCAGGTAAGAGAGAGTGCAAGAACTTCAATAAGGCAGGCTCATCCTTAACTGATGAGAGGTCTGTTCAAGAGTCTGATAACAGCAAGAAATCCAAAAACATATTTTCTTAGATTTGGTTGAACATGCATTCAAGCTTTAGTATCCCCTGCCCGATGGGAGTGTGGAGATCAGAGAACAACTGGAGTTGAGTGGGTTTTGAATACGTTGATTGCTTTTCTGAGGCAGTGTGAGGTTGATTGCTTTTCTGAGGCAGTGTAGATGTAGTTGATTGGAGGAGGCTGGTTTGTGTGATTGATGGGACTACGTTCACAACTCTGCAGTTTCTTGCAGTTTTGGACAGAGCTGTTACCAAACTAAACTATGCTGCTCCTGTTAGGATGCTTTCTACAGTGCATCTGTAGAATGAATCTTTGGAGACATGTCGAATTACCTTAGCCTTCTGAGAGAATAGAGGTGTTGCTATGCTTTCTTGACTATAGCGTTAATGTGGTTGAATCTTGACAAATTGTTGATGGTACTTACATACACCTGAGAAATTGAAGCTCTCTACCATCTCCACAAACACTGTTATACAGATAAGGGACAACCAGTTCCTTTGTTTTACTGAAGTTGACGGAAATGTTATTGTCGTGCTCACTATCTCCTTCCTGCACTCTGCCAGGGAAAGCTGCAAAGCCAGATACAATGGGGACTTTGAAAGACATTTAGACATGGATAGAAAAGATTTGTTGGGAAAAGGGACAAACGCAGGCAAATAGATCTAGCTCAGTTATAAAACGTCACTATGAACAAGTTAGGAAGAAGGGCCTGTTTCTGTGCTCGATGACTCTATAACCCAGAGGGTGGTTGGAATGTGCCTGAGAGGAGAAGGGCAGGAACTTTCAATAGACAATAGATAATAGGTGCAGGAGTAGGCCATTTGGCCCTTTGAGCCAGCACCGCCATTCAATGTGATCATGGCTGATCATCCCCAATCAGTACCCCATTCCTGCCTTCTCTCCATACCCCCTGACTCCACTATCTTTAAGAGTCCTATCTAGCTCTCTCTTGAAAGTATCTGGAGAACCGGCCTCCACCACCCTCTGAGGCAGAGAATTCCACAGACACAACTCTCTGTGAGAAAAAGTGTTTCCTCATCTCCATTCTAAATGGCTTACCCCTTATTCTTAAACTGTGGCCTCTAGTTCTGGACTCCCCCAACATCGGGAACATGTTTCCTGCCTCTAGCGAGTCCAAACCCTTAATAATCTTATATATTTCAATAAGATCCCCTCTCATCCTTCTAAACTCCGGAGTATACAAGCCCAGCCATTCCATTCTCTCAGCGTATGACAGTCCCGCCATCCCGGGATTAACTTTGTGAACCTATGCTGCACTCTCTCAATAGCAAAAATGTCCTTCCTCAAATTAGGGGACCAAAACTGCACACAATACTCCAGGTGTGGTCTCACTAGGGCCCTATTCAACTGCAGAAGGACCTCTTTGCTCCTAGACTCCTCCTCCTGTTATAAAGGCCAACATGCCATTTGCTTTCTTCACTACCGCTGTACCTGCATGCTTACTTTCATTGACTGATGAACAAGGACCCCCAGATCCCATTGTACTTCCCCTTTTCCCAACTTGACACCATTTAGATAGTAATCTGCCTTCCAGTTTTTGCTACCAAAGTGGATAACCTCACATTTATCCACATTAAACTGCATCTGCCATGCATCTGCCCGCTCACCCGACCTGTCCAAGTCACCCTGCATTCTCATAGCATCCTCCTCACAGTTCACACTGCACCCAGCTTTGTGTCTTCTGCAAATTTGCTAGTTACTTTGAATCATTTCATCTAAATCATTGATGTATATTGTAAATAGCTGCAGTCACAGCACCGAGCATTGCGGTACCCCACTAGTCACTACCTGCTATTCTGAAAGGGACCCATTAATCCTTACTCTTTGTTTCCTGTCTGCCAAGCAATTTTCTATCTATGTCAGCACTCTACCCCCAATACATGTGCCCTAATTTGTCTCACTAATCTCCTCTGTGGGATCTTATCAAATGCTTTCTGAAAGTCCAGGTACACTACATCCACTGGCTCTCCCCAGTCCATTTTCCTAGTTACATCCTCAAAAAATTCCAGAAGATTAGTTAAGCATGATTTCCCCTTTGTAAATCCATTCTGAATCGGATTGATCCTGTTACTGCTATCCAAATGTGCTGCTATTTCATCTTTTATGATTGACTCCAGCATCGTCCCCACCAGGGTCTGGTCTATAACTGGTCTATAATGCCCTGTTTTCTCTCACCTGCCTTCCTTAAAAAGTGGGATAACATCTACCTTCCAATCCACAGGAACCGACCCTGAATCTATAGAACATTGGAAAATTATCACCAATGCATCCACGATTTCTCGAGCCACTTCCTTATGTACCGTGGGATGCAGATCATCAGGCCCTGGGGATTTATCAGCCTCCAGTCCCATCAGTCTACCCTGCACCATTTCCTGCCTAATATGGATTTCCTTCAGTTCCTCCATCACCCCAGATCCTCTGGCCACTAGTACATCAGGAAGATTGTTTGTGCCCTCCTTAGTTGGTCAGATCCAAAGTACCTGTTCAACTCATCTGCCATTTCCTTGTTACTGATAATAAATTCACATTTTTCAGTCTTCAAGGTTCCAACTTTGGTCCTAACTATTTTTTTCCTCTTCACATACCTAAAGAAGCCTTTACTATCCTCCTTTATATTCTTGGCTAGCTTACCTTCATACCTCAACTTTTCTCCCCATATTATCGTCTGTTGCTCTTTAAAAGTTACCTTATCCTCTTCTGTGCTCATCTGTGCTACGTTGTACTTCTCTTTTATTTTTATACCGTCCCTTGTCAGCCATGGTCGCCCCTTACTCCCCTTGGAATCTTTCTTCCTCTTTGGAATGAACTAATCCTGCACCTTTTGTATTATTCCCAGAAATACCTGCCATCAGGGCCGGCCTTAGGAGGTGCGGGGCCCAATTCGAAACAATTTTGGTGAACCCCAGGTTCACAGCCAAGGTCGGTAGAATCGTAGAAATATAAATAAAGTCTATTATAGACTTTATATATATATGGTAGAATGGAAAGTAATCAAAACGTGCACTTAAAAAGTGCCTGCGAGTTAATGGACCAAACAGATCTAAGCTACATTTTAATATTAAATTGCAGACATGTAAGCCTACAAGTAACAAACAAAATGTGTAGATCACCTATGAAAAGTACATAGTTCCAATACTACTTGTTTTAGTGAATGTGAAATGAAAAAAAAAGGAATTTAAATAACTAGATCCTGGAAGGTCAATAACCATTGGCGAAAAACCAGTCCAGGCATTACATTTTACTTCGGAGTCACGTGAGTGACTACGTGAAGAACGGCGCCTGCCCGCAGTGCGCGTCATTACGACGCACGGATTTGCGAAGCACCGGTCTGGCAGGCACGTCGCTCCTGCCAGCGGTAAGTTTAAACTCCAGGTAAGTATTTCTTACCTGTTTTTTGATATCTTGCAGGAAGCCTTTTTTCCACAGGGTTCCTGACGGGGGTGCCGACAAGGAACCAGCTGCGGGCTGAGATGAAACCCCGGTCCTACCGCGGAAGCGGGTAGCTGAGGAATGTCGGACTCGCGGAGTTCAGTCACTACCGTCAGTGTCTTCTGAACGCTGAGTTCCCGGGGAGGGGAACTGCAGCAGATGTGCGGTTTTAGACCGCAGTGACCCACGATATGGGGCTGAAGCTGACCAGAACGGTCAGCCCGGGTGCCGTGGGGGGGTCCCCCTTGGTAAGGCACACAGAAGGGTTCCCCGGAGAGGGGAAACCCGGCAGCATGCGATGTCCAGACCGCAGTAGTTTAGGATGGGGGGGGGAACCGACCAATATGGTCAGCCCTGATGCCGGGAGGGTTCCCCTGCGGGTAATGTAAACATTTTTAGGTTGACCAGGATGGAGCCTTGTGGAGAGGAAGCTCCATCTAGATACACTCCAACTACAGGAGTTGTGACAGTGCCGGGTATATGGGTGAGCCTGAACCAGCAGCATCTTTGCACAGGGCTGCTTTAGGGGCTGTCGTTTCTGTGGTAGTAATGGCATTTGGGTAAGCCTGAGCCAGCAGCACCTATTCCACAGGGCTGCGTTATGGGATGCCGAATCTGTGGCAATGCCAAGCATATGGATGAGCCCAAGTCAGCAGCACCTATTGCACAGGGCTGCTTGAAGGGATGCCAGGTTTATGGCAATACCGGGCATACGTCAGCAGCACCTATTGCACAGGGCTGCTTGACGGGAAGCCAGGCATAAGGTTGAGCCCGAGCCAGCAGCACCTATTACACAGGGCTGCTTTATGAGATACCGAGTGATGGCAGCGCCGGCCTATGGGTGAGGCCACATCAGCAGCACCATGTACCAGGGCTGCTTTATATTGAGGCTGAGGCTATGGCAGCACCGGCATATGGGAGAGCCACACTAGCAGCACCTTGTAGCAGGGCTGCTTAAAGGCAGCAACATCTATAGAAGGGCTGCATAATGTTTCCCTCATGGGAGAGGTGAGCTTCCCGGGGCAGTTTGTTCTTACACTTGGTTGAACAATACAAATGATGGGCAGACTTGTCTTTCGACACAGGTCAGAAGTATGACTAGAATTGTTTTCGACAAATTAAAATTAGCAGACAGGTTCATTATTATGGTCAGGTTGTCTTACAAGACAGGCTCGGGAATCGGGCCAGAGTTGCCGTTCAAGGCAGACACGAAGGATGACAGCCGTGCCTGTTCATTATGAAAGATGGCTGATTAACAACTGGAGTCATGGTGGTGCCCATTTACAGTATCATTGGATATATTTGGTGAAGGCATTGCTGTGACGAGGCAATATAACAGTATAATCCACTGTTTCAGACTCAAACCATGTTTGAGAAATTGGCTCCTCTATTCAATTAAAATTAAGTTGTTATCAAATAGACTTATTGGAGGTGTTGCAGAGCAGCATACCCCAACACATAAAAGCCAACGGGTCAGTATTAGTCTGACGCCGGGTCCATGGCAGTGTAGGCCAATTTGAGAGGCCGCGCCAGCAGTGCCTTGTAGTAGGGCTGTTTAATGGTTTCCTCATGGAGGAGGAGAGCATGCTGAGTCTGATGGTATAGCCGTGAACATACCCAAAGGGATGACGGTCACGTGTCAGAGATCATTACTGACAGGAAGATTTGCCGTCACAACACATATGCAGTGAACACCACTATCAGGGGGACATTAGACCCAGCCGCCAAATCTGTTCGTCAGGTAAGACCTATTCTACAGGCAAATCCTGCAGGATGAAGGTAAGCGGTTCATTTAAGCTGGTCGCAGCATGAAAGCTGGCCAGAGGTTCCATGCACTCTATCAGGTCATTATGATTTACATTGAGTTATCAATTGGCTTATGACGCCATCTTAGGCAACAGATTGGAGTTAATAGGAGCCTGTTACAGCTTTGTTGTTATAAAACAGCAGTCTAGTCATTAAGACTAATTGGCAATATAATGGATGTGGTTCAGCTGTGCAAGTGGGGGAATTGCAATCATCCTAAATGGAGAACTCTAAAGTATCATGTAGGTCATGGTCGACACACTTTGCTATTATCAGCTGAAGCTGCCAAAGTAGCAATGATGGATTGACATTGTTCAGCATTGTTCCAGTAGGTTGATCAATAAATATCTCATTATATTGCAAAATGGTCTAAGAATGGGAAATTGCGAATATCATCTCTGGTTTGGAGCTGGAGGAGATGTGCATGAGTTGCCAATTCTTCTTTTATTGGTGTCAAATATCTTAGACCCTACGCATTTTGTGGGTTAAGAGTAATTGAGTGGATATGTATATCTGCATGCTCAACCTCATGTTGACGCGTTATGATGGTGGCATATGTTAGTACATGTGGGTGCAATCAAGTAAAGAATCCTGTTATGGTTACATAATCTCGTTGGCCACTGGAGTAACATCAGGTATAGGTCAATGACAACACAGAATGGGTGTTGAATCACACCGTATTTTGAAATTCTGGTTCAATGGAACACCGAATATACATATGTTTGTTCATGTTTATTCACAGGTTATAAAATATGTGGCATAACAGTGGCGAAGATACATTCTCGCTACAAGGAGAAGGAAGTCTTTTGTGTCTTCCTCCATTTGCTTCATTAATCGGGGCTTCAAATGAAGTCATTAGAGCCGTTTAGGTTCCTATTGTGTGACTGGCCTATGCAACTTTGATTCCTGGTTGTCGGGAATAATAATATAACATTATATGGTTATTTTGAACGTAACTTGCTGGTTTAGTCTGTGCCTTGAGAAATCAGCCGTTGCATGTTAAAATCAAATTATGTTCTGCAGATTCAATAGACTGTTCTGCAGCTTGGGTTGTTACATCAGTCCTTGTATATGTTCAATGTGCTGCATAAGCACCAAAAAAGCAGGACTTTCTTTTCCAGGAGATGGAAAGCGTTTGTTGAATGTTCATGTTGCATTGAAGACAGTACAAATTACTGATGTTGGAGTTCATTTTAAATGATCTTTGTCAATAATTAAGTTGTATGGCCATTAACTGTGCCAACGTGCCTTCTCATTGTATTGGCTGCAGCAAACAAGACCCGCTCTGTCGGGTTCACCCTGGATATCAAGTTTGTAAGCATATCTTTAACACAATGTTTCCTGGGACAAGTACAATGCAGTATGGGATGTCAACATTGTGTGAACACTATTTCACCAGGGAGGTCCAGCTGCATCCTTAGTTTTGTTGGATTCATAGGTGGTTATCCTCCTAGCGCTGGTTACCGCAACAGGTTTAGTCGCTACATAGTTGCAACGGAACAAGATGATTACGTTTGTAAACAATAATATATAATATTTATGCTTATAATTCACTTAAGCAGAGCAGAAGGGGCGTCATATCTCAAAATAGTTCAAGGCATACCCAGGGACCTTTGGTAAAGTGAGGACACACATATATAACCATATGTTAAGGTCACTAAGAGTCTTCGAGGCTCTGAACTAGCTATGTTGTTAGTCACAAGAAACTTATAAGAATGTATCTGTTCAGGTCACTTCCAGAGGATAAAATGGACTTTGACTATGTAGGAGTAGATACTGAGTCTAGTTATCACTCCATCAGGGCTGCTATAACATCAGCAGCAAGGGTCTTACGTGCCGTTGGACCACGTCCTAACGCTTGCAGCATGGTCAAGAGAATGAATTTCAAACATTTATACCAACCCGTTACTAGACCAGGGGTATTTGTCAACTCTACTTTCATTGATTATAGTTTTCCATCCGAGTGAAAGGTGGGACTATTATTATTACTTCATTAATAACATCAGCATGTTTAAATCTACGTCATGACTGTATGTATTATGAATATTTTTCCTTCATTTGTCAATGAAGTAGTTGTGGCTGTGTAGACTCGTTTCTCACGCCGTGAAATCATAGAGCTTTAAAGTCTTCACGTAGTCACTCACGTGACTCCGAAGTAAAATAGTAAGATTAAATGAGAACTTACCAGTTTGAAGTTTGATCTTTATTTTATGAGGAGTTACGATGAGGGATTACGTGCCCTCCGCTCCCAACCCTCATAAATGTCATCTGGTAGTTCTAGTCTGTTATCTTACTATTATACTTCAGTCACTATTGCCTGTGATTTCACACCGGTGCTTTGAAGATTGACAGTCGGGGTCTTCACGTAATCCCTCATCGTAACTCCTCATAAAATAAAGATCAAACTTCAAACTGGTAAGTTCTCATTTAATCTTACTATTTTGGGCTTCAGCCCCACCCTACCCTTTGGGCTTCTACCCAATCCTAACTTAGTTATGTGTGTGTATGTGTGTTAGTTGTGTGTGTGTTAGTTGTCTGTGCACGATGTGTGTGTGTTAGTTGTCTGTGTGTTGTGTGTGTGTGGGAGGGAAGGAGAGAGGGAGGGAAGGAGAGAAGGGAGGGAGGGAAGGAGAGGAGGGAGGGAGGGAAGGAGAGAAGGGAAAAGAGGGAGGGAAGGAGGGAGGGAAGGAGGGAAGGGAAGGAGAGAAGGGGGGAGGGAGAGAAGGGAAAAGAGAGAGAGGAGGGAGGGAAGGAGAGAATGGAGGGAAGAAGGGAAGGGAGAGAAGGGATGGAGAGGGCCGGTGGCGGGAGTGGATGCCGGGGTCCGGGCGGACAGGTGTGAGCTAAGGCCGAGGTTTGTAAACGTTGCTCCAATCCCTGGCCCGGCCCTCCCTGTATTGTTCACCGCTTCTTCCCAAGGTGAGAGAGGGGTGGAGCCGGGGCTGTGTGCGTGAAGCACGACGACTGGAGGGGAGGGAGTGCTGTCCCGGGACCGTGAGGGAACCACCTCTCCTTCTCCCACTTCTCCATTCCCCCTCATGCCCCCCCCCTCGTCTACCCCTTTCTTCCCACTCCAACCCTCTACTCGCCCCACTCCTCTCTCCCCCCTCCACCCGGGGTAGATCTACCCGAGCCGAGAGTAGATTACTCTAGCGTGCGGGGCCCATTTGGGAGCAATAGGTCCAATTGGAACAATTGCTCCCAATTGGCTTAAGGCCGGCCCTGCCTGCCATTGTTGTTCCACTGTCATCCCTACTAGGATATCTTTCCAGTCAACTTTGGCCACCTCCTCCCTCAT
The DNA here is from genome assembly GCA_035221665.1 of Okamejei kenojei. NCBI lineage: Eukaryota > Metazoa > Chordata > Chondrichthyes > Rajiformes > Rajidae > Okamejei > Okamejei kenojei. Next base: position 48,479,083 of record CM069137.1, read on the forward strand.
GGCTCCATAATCCCCTTTATTCAAATGTAACACCGAAACGCCTGATTTACCCTTCTCCCTCTCCAATTGTAGATCAAACTTCACCATATTATGGTTACTACCTCCTAATGGCTCCTTAACCTCAAGTTCCTTTATCAAATCCGGTTCATTATACAACACTAAATCCAGAATTGCCTTCTCCCTGGTAGGCTCCAATACAAGCTGCTCTAAGAATCCATCATGGAGGCACTCCACAAACTCCCTTTCTTGGGGTCCGGTACCAACCTGATTTTCGTAGTCTACCTGCATGTTGAAATCTCCCATAATAACTGTAGCATTACCTTTACAACATGCCAATTTTAACTCCTGATTCAACTTGCACCCTAAATCCAGACTACTGTTTGGGGGCCTTCTTGGAAGGCTCACGGCACCGTGGCATGGAAGGCTATTGGCCAAGTGCTGGACCAAGAGTTGATACAATAGGTTTTAAATGGCCAACACAGATATGATGGGCTTGAAGGGCATGTTTCTGTGCTGAATGACACTGTGACTCTATTGATATTGCTGACAATCGATTGCATTCCTGTCAGTATGACCTGTCTTCTGCCTCTAGGGCTTGCGGCAGTACTTTCTGCCCAGTAACCTTCACGATAGGCGGCTCTTCAGTCTCAAGAGCGTCGGCACGAAGATTGTGAGGATTGATATGGAGACCTTTGCTGAAATAGCTGACCAGAAAACACTGCAAAAGGTCAGGTTGCTGCAGTCTGTGTACCCAAGGTGAGTGAAATAATGCAGAGGGGTGAGGCTGGTGAACAGGTGGGGAGGGAGCTGATTGCAGACATAGTGATGGATAAAGCAGGTGAGGCACCGTGCATCATGGTTAACACCAGTCATGGCCAGGTGCTGACTCCCTGGTCATTGTTCTCTCACTGCAGGAAGATCACAGGGAAACTTCTTAACAGGAAGGAGGAATTGAACTAATGTCAGGTATTAAGTGCACACCTTGGTGCATGATACAGTATTAGTTTATTATCATCACATGTTCCAAGATTCAGTGAGAACTTTGTTTTGTGTGTCACTCAGGCAGATCATTCCAAATACAATTATTTATTGTAATTTGAACCTCAAATGATGTTCAAATGAAATTTGGTTTCTGCAGTCATACAACAAGAAAAGAACCAAGACACACAACCAACACAATTTACACAAACATCCATCACAATTTACACAAACATCCATCACAGTGAATCTCCTCCTCAATGTGATGGAAGGCAAAGTCTTGTCTCTCCCCTGTGTTCCATTCTTCTCCCGATGTTAAAGCCCCCGGAGGGCGATGCAAGTCCTGCGGCCGTTAAGGCCACGCCGGGCGATGTAAGGCCCCACTCCTGGTCTTAATGTTGGAGCTCCCGGCGGGCTATGGCAAGTCCCGCGGCCGTTAAAGCTGTGCCGGGCGATGTAAGGCCCTGCTCCGGGTCATTTTCAACCCCGCATTCCATACATGAATATGTTAGGTAGTACAAAAGGAGAAAATAACCGCAGGGCAGAACATAATGTGACAGCTACAGAGAGAGTGGAAATTTAAAAAAAGTTCAAGTGCCACTACAAGGTAGATTGGGAATACAAACTTAGTATTTGAGAGTATTTTCAGGAATCTGATAATTGCAGAGAAGAAGTTGTTCTTGAATCTGGATTAGATACTTTTTTGCATGGTATCTTCCCCATGGACTAAACTTATCCTGCATGAAGTTATAGGGATCAACGATACACAAGGATGTCACACAGCTCTTCAAACGTATTCCACCATTGACCTGCCTTAGTTCCATCACCGTTTAACTAACAATGCTCTTTCAAAGCCAGTTGTGAGGTTTTCAAGAAAAAATTGGAAGTGGGAAAATGAAGGTGTTTGTGTGCGAAGGGAGATCCAAATCACTCGAATATCCAATCAGGGCAATCCTCAGAGGGTGGTGAGTGTATGGGACCATTATCATAGGGAGTGATACATTCAAACAGTTAAGGAGCCAAGCGAAACTGGTAGAGAGGAGATTGGGTGGGCTGGGCAGAGGATATACCAGGCTAAAACACAAGCTGTGGGAGGAAGTTAGTGTAGCGAGTGGAAGGGGTCAAGTGGGAAGTTAATGTATCGAGTGGATGGGGTCAAGTGGGAAGTTAGTGTATCGAGTGGAAGGGGTCGTGGGAAGTTAAGGGGTCAAGTGGGTAGGGAGGAATTGCTGGCACCGGGTCAAGACCCTGCATCAGGAGTGACAGTGGAGAGGAAGCATAGCTAGGACAAGGGGCAGGACCTGACGATATAAGAGGATGAACCATATAATCTAGAGTCATAGGGTGATACAGCACAGGAACAGACCTTCAGCCCATAAGAGTCCGCACCGATTATCAACCATCCATATGCACGCATCCTACATGAATCCCATTTTTATTCTCCTCACATTCCCATTAACATCTCCCAGATTCCACCACTCACCCACACAATAGGTGCAATTTATAGCAGCCAAATAACTTTCCAATCCACATAGTTTTGTTTATTATTGTCATGTGTACTAGGTACAGTGAGAAGATTTTGTTTGCATGTGTACCATCGTCATTCACAGTGCACAGATAATAAAAGATAAAAAGTACAATATTTAGTGCAAAAATATAACATTGCAGTCTAATAAAGTCTGACTTTAGTTCAAAGGTCCCTAGTGAGGTGGATAGGAGGTCAGGACCGTACCCTAACTGGTGAGAGGACAGTTTGGTTGCCTGATAAACTTCTGTGCATCTTGCCTGACAGGGGAGTAGCGGAAACCGAGGTGAAACTGGTCCTTGATTATGCTGGCAGTATTGATGAGGCAGCGAGAAGTTAAATGGAATCAATGGAAGGGAGGCTCTTTTGTGTGATAGCCTGGGCTTTGTCCATAACTTTGCAATTTATTGTGGTCTAGGATGGAGCTGTTCCCAAATCATGTTTTGATGCATCCCGATAAGATGCCTTACACGGTGCATCTGTAGAGGTTGGTGAGGGTTGACAATAGACAATAGGTGCAGGAGTGGGCCATTTGGCCCTTTGATCCAGCACCGCCATTCAATGTGATCATGGCTGATCATCCCCAATTGTTGGGGATATGCCAAACTTCCTAAGTCTTCTAAGGAAGTAGAGGCATTGCTGTACTTTCGCAGCCATGTCTTTGGGATTTGGGAGGAAACCCTTGCAGTCACATGGAGAACATGAAAACTCCACACAGACAGCACCCAAAATCAGGATCAAAATCTTTGTCTCTGGCAGTGACTCTTCCAGTTAAAAGTCTCTACCACGCAGTTTATTTGTGCTGGTACTTAATTTTTTTACCTGAACTCGAAAGTGCTTTGACTCCACATGCCCAGCGTCTCAGCTTTAAACACCCTGTAAACCTCAGCTCATTTCTGTGCCCTTGCCCAGACTGATGGCCACTTTGACTCTCTTTCATTTCTAGCGATGACAAGCTCTGCGAGCTCTTCATCAGGAATAATTTCTGGAAGATCTTTAAGAAGGATATGATCGCCAAGATCACCCGTGGCACAAAAGCTGAGAAAGCTCGATTGTCAGTTCAAGGGGAGACTGTGTATGAGATTGACAAGACTGGGATCCTGAACCTTCCTGATATTGCTAGCAATCCCCATACTATTTTTTCAAAACCTTCGTACTACATTACTCCTGTTCTGAGGATGAGGAAAGGTGAAGACTTCAAATTACCAGAAATAGATCTCCAATTGATACACGGAATAGAAAAGATTCCATCCAATTTAAAGCATGTGTTGTTCTGAACAGGTCCCTGGTGTTCTTGCTCATTTTCTGGCTTCCTTCAATGTAGAATCTTTCAGATTGTTGCCATTACTTGTTTAATCCTTTCCAATTTCAGTTTATTTCTCCCCCAACACTTTGTTCACTGTGGGATCATGCACAGGGATTTTTCTCACATACTTTGTTCTTTCATATATTTGGCCCCTGCTGTGCACAAAACTTTTACAATTATAAAGGAACAACTGCAATCATAAAGAGACCACTGTTACAAAGGTCTTACATTAAAATCCAAAGCCATTTAAACCTACTGCCGTAAAGACAGTGCAAAGGCGCCAAGCTAGTAAAATACAAGCTTACAGCCAACATGTTAAGACCTAATAATTTAGTTGCATTGTTTTAAAAATGCAACATTAGAGTCCCATTAACAGGTCTATGTAATGTAATATCGGTCTGATAATACCAGACCCAATGATTCACACTCAGTGCAAAGGTCCAATACCTTATGCTTGAATGGTATGAGATCCAATGATATAGAGCCCAATATCATAAATCATGGACCACAACATGAGACAAATTCCATAGACCCAATCATATTCACTCACTGGTTTAAGATCCAATTCATTTAGACCCAATAATATGGACCCTGTGCAATAATAATACAATGCCACAAGTCAATATGCCTTAAAATCCAATCATAAGACCCATTGTCATAAAGGTGCAGTGTCATAATGCCAAAGGCCACAACACATGAATACTTGACCCAATACCACTGCCTTAATGCTGAATAATTGAATGCTATGAAAACACCATATGCTCCAATGCCATCAAAGCTCAGCACCAGATGATCCAGTTCCACGAGGGCAAAATCCAAGAAATCTAAATATTGTAAAGGATGAATTTTATAGTCCCAAAGTCAGCAGGGCTCACCATCATCACACTGGAATCAATCAAAGGCATGCTTCTTCTTTGTGGTGCCAAAATATGCAATCTGGAAAATGCCTTACAATAAAACCGAATAGGAAGCCTTTCCTGGGATTACCATGCATTTTGCAGGTGTTTAATTGGAGCTTGAACCTGCTCCTGGTCAGATTCCAGCGGGTTTGTTGAATGTCACCAAATGTAGAATTTGCCTCCAGAAGTACTGTATCATTGGCAATGCTCAATAAACATTAAAAAACGCATCTGATTCAAGTAGTTGTCAGTCATTTGTGACAGGAAGATTATTGGCCCTAGGTGAATCGTGGAAGTAGTCGGCAAGAGCACCTGCATGCAGTTTCAACAGCACAACTGCATCTGTGCCATTGAACACAGGCATAGATATTGGTTTATTATTGTCATGTGTACTGAAATATACAAAAAAACCTGCTTGTGTGCGATCCAGTCAAATCATACTATCCATGAATGCAATCAACCCATAACAGATACAACATAGTGCAAATAGATTTTTTTTTTAAACAGAATGCAGAATATAGTTCTACAGCGCCTGAAATAAGCTTCACAAATGAAAGACAGATGAGGAATTAGGGGTGAAATCAGGCCCCACAAACCTGCCCCGTCATTCAACATGACCAGAACTGATCAACCACGATCCTCAACTCCTCCTCTGTACCAGATCCCACATGTCTCAATACCCCAAACTTTAAATATTTTTTGGCCTCCACTTTAATTAGTTCTAATAATCTGGCCTCTACAACTCTGTGGGGCGGAGAATTCCAAAGATTCACCACCCTCTGTGAGAAGAAATTTCGAGAGGCCTGGGTTTGTAATGACCAGCTTCTTAGTTTATTATTATGTTATCTTGTTTGTGACCCTCCCATCAGTGAATATCTCAACAATTTGCCCATAGCGTCTTACACGCTTCAATGACATCATCCCTCATTCTTCTGAAATCTAAAGAATATGACCCAAACTATTGAGGGACGACCCTCTCATCCCAAGAACTAGCCTGGTGAATCTCCCGTGGATTGTCCCTGTTGGAGGGATTTTGTATGTTTGCCACCTCAAGATCTCATGTATAGACCGAGATGTCACACCAAGGAAAACCCATCCAGCTGTAGTGAGGTTCTCAAGCAAGTCCATGGGTCTGGGTTTGCTGACAGGATACACTGGGAAACACATAGAACGAGGGCTCAAAAACCCCGACCCAAAAAATTTAGAGTATGTGACAAAAATTGTTATATGTAGATTCTACAGGTTTGCAATATAACATCAAGCTCCTGTATTTCTTAATTGGGGATTGTGCTCAATATATATTGATCTTCTGTATATGGTAGTTCCCTCCTTGTAGGCAACAACTCCTCCGTTGGCCACAAGTGTGTATGGAAAGCTTTGTAGGCCTGTTTTCCTGGCATTATCTCTTCACTTATCCTATGACCTTGCTTTGCTGTGCACAATCCTATGTTTTATATCCCACGCATACCTATATTTGTTGTAATTAACTGTCTCGCAGTCTTAAATACTTCCCTTCTTGAACAAATGTACTGCCTTTTCTAACATGATCTTAAATTACCTTCACTAGTTTGGCTACATTTTACACAACATTTTCCAGTACGTAAGGTGTTTAGTTTCATTATATTGTAAACGTTCCCCATTTTCTTATGATTCCTGGAGATTTATTCTTTACCTGCAATGCTACTCTAACCCTACTCAGTAAAGTGACCAAAGCTGTGCACAGTATTCCAGAGCAGCCTCACAAGCTCCCTGTATAATTCTAATAAGACCTCCAAATTATGGACGTATACAAGATGTTGGAATATTGGACGAACTCAGCAGGCCAGGCAAGGAAGTGGACAGATAATGTTTCAGATTTGGACCATTTTTCAGACTGAGAGACTAGAGGGGAGAAAGCTGGAAAAGAGAGGAAGGAGTGGAACAAAACCCAGCAAGTGATAGGTGGATACAGGTGAGGTGGGGAGATTGACCGATGGGTGGAGATGATAATATCAGCCATTTTGGGTGCTTGACAAAATGGAGGATTTTTGTTTCTGTACAACCTGCTTGTCATCTTTTGCAAGAAGCTGCAAGACCATGAGGATCATTGGCCATGATTCATGGCTCCAGAAAGTCTGTGGCCTGGGAAGGGGTTGATTAGAGGTTGATGTCCAGTTGACCTTTAATTGTTAATATGTATGAGATTTTACAGAAGGGGCTAGGTCCTGATGCAAATACATGCTTAGGATTGGTTGGGAAAATTATGTTACAATATTGTTGCAGAGTTATCCCACCACTAATTATAATTTGTCCAGGAGAGGGGCCTCACCCAAGATGTTTACTTTACCTGGGAGAATGTTTCTTTACCTAACAGAAGTGTCTCCACCTAAGTCATATTATATGATTGGGTTAGGGAACTGTCATTCAATGTATTCTACAGCTCTTATCAATAATTGCCTTGTAGGGGTATTTTTGTGCCAAGGGTCTGTAAAGGTATAAAAGACTCGGGAGCACATTGGGCTGGGCCGATCTTCTGCGGTATGAGTTCTATTTGCGCAAGGCTGTTGGGCTCGAGTAAGTAGAGACAAGGATCGGACCCATGTTATTGGACTAGGTATTGTATTGGTATTGTGCACAATAGAATCGTAGAATCATAGAAACATAGAAAATAGGTGCAGGAGTAGGCCATTCAGCCCTTCGAGCCTGCACCGCCATTCAAAATGATCATGGCTGATCATCCAACTCAGAATCCTGTACCTGCCTTCTCTCCATACCCCCTGATCCCTTTAGCCACAAGGGCCACATCAAACTCCCTCTTAAATATAGCCAATGAACTGGCCTCAACTACCTTCTGTGGCAGAGAATTCCACAGATTCACCACTCACTGTGTGAAAAATGATCTTCTCATCTCGGTCCTAAAAGACTTCCGCCTTATCCTTAAACTGTGACCCCTTGTTCTGGAGTTCCCCAACATCGGGAACAATCTTCCTGCATCTATCCCGTCCAACCCCTTAAGAATTTTGTAAGTCTCTATAAGATCCCCCCTCAATCTCCTAAATTCCAACGAGTACAAGCCAAGTCTATCCAGTCTTTCTTCATATGGAAGTCCTGCCATCCCAGGAATCAGTCTGGTGAACCTTCTCTGTACTCCCTCTCTGGCAAGAATGTCTTTCCTCAGATTAGGAGACCACAACTGTACACAATACTCCAGGTGTGGCCTCACCAAGACCCTGTACAACTGCAGTAGAACCTCTCTGCTCTTGTACTCAAATCCTTTTGCTATGAATGCCAACATACCATTCGCTTTCTTCACAGCCTGCTGCACCTGCATGCCTACTTTCAATGACTGGTGCACCATGACACCCAGGTCTCGTTGCATCTCCCCTTTTCCCAATCGGCCACCGTTCAGATAATAGTCTACTTTCCTGTTTTTGCCACCAAAATGGATAACCTCACATTTATCCACATTATACTGCATCTGCCATGCATTTGCCCACTCACCCAGCCTATCCAAGTCACCTTGCAGCCTCCTAGCATCCTCCTCACAGCTAACACTGCCCCCCAGCTTTGTGTCATCTGCAAACTTGGAGATGTTGCATTCAATTCCCTCATCCAGATCATTAACATATATATTATAAATAGCTGGGGTCCCAGCACTGAGCCTTGCGGTACCCCACTAGTCACTGCCTGCCATTCTGAAAATGACCCGTTTACTCTTATTCTTTGCTTCCTGTCGTCCAGTCAGTTCTCTATCCACATCAACACTGAACCCCCAATACCATGTGCTTTAAGTTTGAATGCTAATCTCTTATGTGGGACCTTGTCGAAAGCCTTCTGAAAGTCCAGATATAACGCATCCACAGGTTCTCCCTTATCCACTCTACTAGTTACATCCTCGAAAAATTCTATAAGATTCGTCAGACATGATTTACCTTTCATAAATCCATGTTGACTTTGTCCAATGATTTCATCACTTTCCAAATGTGCTGCTATCCCACCTTTAATAAAGAGAGTTGGATTTCCAGTGTTCATATTCGGTGTTTGACAGAACCAGACTGGGGGGGGGGGGTAAGTTTAGGACCAGAATTACAGAGATGGTGACTAATGCTGGATGTGAAATGGAGACAAAGGGGTGTCTGATAAGAAAGAAAGAAGAGGAGTGGAATGTAGAGCCAGAGGGAGGGATCTGTCTGGAAAGGGTCCAAATGGGGATACGTGGCTACCTATGTGCACATTCACTGTCTAACGTTGGGTATGCCGTCTGTGATTCTCCGGTAACCAGCAGGATGCCTTGGTAGGTAACCGGTAACCAATGGTTTGCAGAGGTGTCGCAGGGAAAGGAGAGCGATGCTCTGGGAGAATGGGTGTGAGTGGGGTTAATAGAGTGGTGCAGGAGTAGGCCATTCAGCCCTTCGAGCCAGCACCGCCATTCACTGTGATCATGGTTGATCATCCACACTCAGTACCCCGTTCCTGCCTTTTTCCCATATCCCCTGACTCTGCTATCTTTAAGAGTCATTCAACCCTCTCTTGAAAGCATACAGCGAATTGGCCTCCACTGCCTTTGAGGCAGAGAATTCCACAAATTCCTCTGTGTGAAAATTTTTGCAAATTTTATGACATCTCTACACTGGAAGAAACTATGAAACTGATTCCATACAGGTCGAGTTTGATGCTCGGAGAGGATAAACTAAGATTCTTTTGTGACTATCCAGCTGAAATCATGGAAAAGAGGGACAGGTTCACAAAGACAAGAATGATATTGAAATAAATTTCAGGAGTAAGATATGGAATAGTATAATCTGCAAAGATGAGGATAACTTATAACTCTGTTGAACGGATCCAGTAGAGGCATTTAAATATGCACAAAGTATCACAAAGGAGGCCGACTGATTATCAGGAGTCGGTCTCCCACAACAAACAGAGGAGAAGCGGCGAAGAAAGGACTTTTTTTTTAATATATTAAAAAGACTGCTCTGGTTAAGATGGCGGATTTTTCATGAGGGGCTGTCTAGACACCTTAACTTTGGAATGTTAACTCAAGGTCGAACTTTATGTTTCACTCTCAACAAAGGACTTTGAAAACAAGAAAAACCGTGGTGGGGAAAAAAAACGGAATTTGGGAATACGAAAAAATAATATTAATGGACTTGTACACAGAAATTTATGACTTAAGAAACATACAAGTATATGCGTTTGAAATGCGTTTTATCTTATATATAGTTTATAATTTTGAATCGGTCTCTCTTCCTTTTAATAATAATTGGCCAAGGGGACAGAGCGAAATGTATAACAACAGCTACGGAAGTCAACAAGAATTTTTCTACCACCCGTTGGTGGTTTAAAAAAATATATATAAATATTATAATATCACTCTTTGTTTTTTAATTATCTTTTCACCACTTTACACCTTCTGGTCTTTTCTAAGGTCTATTTTGAAGGGGCGATGCCAACAAAACTTAACAGCTGGGGATGACCAACCTTCACCTAGAATTCTGAGGTACCTGGTTGCACCATATGAAGTAAAGGTATTAACATGATCCACAATGCAAGACAATAAGCAAAATAAAACTGGAGGAATCACGTTCTGTAGCTGGAATATAAGGGGCGCTAATGAACAAATTAAAAGGGGTAAGATCTTTGCCCAATTAAAAGCACTCAACAGTGACATAATTTTCGAACAAGAAACGCATCTGAAACATCAAACACAGATAAGATTGAAGGCAAATTGGATCGGGCAAACATACTACTCTTCATTTACTTCTAAATCTTGAGGCACGGCTATTTTATTTTGGAGTCACGTGAGTGAAGACCCCGCCAGCACGCATGCGCGACATATCGTCGCTCGCATTTGCTGTCGACAAGCTGGGGGGGGGGGGGGAGTGCGCTCTCTCCACAGCTCCTTCAAAAAGAACGTTAAGGTAAGTACACTAACCTTAAGCTGATTGGAGGTAGGAGGTGTCCTTCTACCCACAGAATGGAAGGAAAAGGGAAGAAGAAGCTTCCCAAGAGCCGCAGGACGCCAACAGGACAGCGGCCACTTTCTCCGGAGCTGCATGAAACACCGGCAGCACCCGTACGGCCGGGGGAAAAGGTGCGGAAGTTGAGCACGTCAGTGACACCAGCGCCCAACTTATATCTGGAATGGATGTCCGCACTGGAGCAGGGAATGCCAGACCCTGACTTCGTGCCCCCATCCTCCAGGAAGCGGGGGAGCAAGCAGGTACATGGCAAAGTGCCTCGCACACCGGCGCAGCATCACCCCGTGTTTTTCAGGACTCGCGGGGGCAGAGCTGGGGAAAGACCGCACCACAGACAAGCCCCGCAGCCGCGGCAGGCCACGTACAGCAGCCGGGGATATCTGCCGTAGGGCAGGCCGGCAGAGCTACTGCTGCGTTGAGCAGCCCTGCAAGAGTAAGAGCTGCTGACATAACACCGGGTCAGGCTGCGGTCAAGAACGCCGGTGGCAGCCATAAACGGTCGACCAGCTTTGCACTGGCAGCTGCCGACCATGCGCCTCCACAGAGACATATGCTCAGAAGCGGAGGTAAGCCTGCACGGACTTCGGGGAGCCAGGTACCGGGGGCCGGCGCCGACTCATCTCCACTGCTTTCCTACCAGGCAGGGGGACCGCCACAGTCCGCTCGAAGGCCGACTAGCGGTATGTCCGTGCGGGAGTCGTATGGGCCTGCAGGAGCAGCTGTCCACGATGACCTACCACCGGACCCTAGTCTGCACCATATGGAGGTGTGGTCCGCTGGTGGAAGCCCCAGAGGAATTGCAGAGCCTGGGGAAGACGGCTTGTCCACCGCGTGTAGCGGGGACGGTCGCATGGCAAGGTTGGAGCTCTTGGTGGAGCAACTAGTCCAGCGGGATCTGGACCGGGATGAACGGGAGTCTCGGGCATCCACAAGCCACACCAGGAGACCACCCAGCATCTCGTCTTCTCCAGCCAGCAGTGCCAGAAGTCACCTGGACGCTGACTTCGATGAAGAACCAGAGATGCCGGAGGCCGCAGATCCAGAGGAAGGTGCGGACCTGCTGGACGTAGTGGGGAAATTTGCCACAGCTACCCACACCGGGGAGCCGCTGCACCCCAAACTGGCGGGAACCATTGACTATCTGACCACACACCAGCTTCAGGGTCAGGTCGTCAATGAAACCATGGACAAGTTCAAGCCGCCCGAAAACTGCATCAACTTGAGTGTGCCCACGGACAATGCCCAAATCTGGGGGAATTTGAGTACCACCACTAAGATGCAGGACGTACGCCTCCAGAGAATCCTAAAACTCCTGTCGACGGGCATTATGGCATATGCCAAGACCCTCGATGGGGATAACGTGACCAGTGAGCAGCAGGATGCCCTGGCACTTCTCTGCAATACACAGTTTGAGATAAACTGTCTTCGTAAGAGCTCCATCCGGCACACTCTCAACCCAAAGTTTGCAAGGTTGTGCCGTACCTCCACCACTCCACCACCTCATCAGCTGTTCGGGGAAGATCTGCCGAAACAGGTCAAAGAGATGGACGAGGAGGCCAAGAGCATCGGCCTTATGAAACCGCCACCAGCCAAAGTACACCCATTCCATCGACAACAACCGTACCCTACCTGGAAACTTTGCCAGCCGGATAGGACACCAAGGACCTATCTGCCACCAGTCCCCCAACAGCAGAGGCCTTTTTTAGGGCAAGGCCTGCAGAGGCCCGCATGGAAGATGCAGCCACAGCCATGACAAGCAACACAACGTCCCCCCAAAACACCATATGCCACGACCCGCCGTTAACCATGGAGGTAAGGGGGTCTGGTTCGTCTAAGAAAGTAGCAATTATAACCTCACAAGAAGGGGGACGGTTGCGGGAATTTCGGGGTGCATGGGATGCAATAACCACAGACACGTTTATTCTACAAAGTGTTCACGGTTATGTCATAGAATTTATTAACGGGAAACTTCCCCCTACACAGCATGAACCTCAGCGCACATTTGCGCTCTCTCAAAAAGAGATAAAGGAGGGCATGCAGAAATTCTACGGCTAGCAGCCAAAGGGGTGATAGGGAAAACCACACACGAACCCCTTGAGTTTGTGTCCAACATCTTTACAAAAACCAAAAAAGATGGTGGATGTCGGATTATCATAGACCTAACCCATTTGAACACTTTTGTACAATATGTCCATTTCAAAATGGAAACCTTTGAAATAGCTACATTCTTAGCTACGCAATTCGGACCATTACATTACCAAAACTTACAAAAAGCAAAGATCTCAGCATTAAAAGCAAATGCTGGGCACTTTGCCAGACCGATACGGCTGCCAATTAAGGCTAAAGTTGAGCTACAATGGTGGATTGACAATATTAGTGAGTGTCACATACCCATTATTGTTAGCAACCCATCAGTCGTGCTACAGACTGACGCAAGCGCACAAGGCTGGGGTGCAACTGACACCACTTCCAGTTGTGGTGGCAGACGGGACCCTTACGAGTCTACCCTCCTCCAGACACAAGGGATAAACTATCTGGAGATGTTAGGGGCTTTCCATGGGCTGCGGGCATACTGCACTAACTTACAGCATTTACATGCCCACCTCCAAATATGGGTGGTATCAGGTCATTATCTTGTGATGAATTGGCAAACACAATTTGGCACTGGTGCATTGAGAGAAATATTTGGATAACAGCGACCTATCTACCAGGGAAGCTCAACACAGTGGCGATCACCAGGTCACGAGTGTTCAATGATAACATCGAGTGGATGTTGAACCCCCAAATATTTGCTGAAATTATAGCTAACTTTGGCACACCAGATATAGACCTTTCTGCGTCCAGGTTGAACCATCAGATACCAATGTATGTGTCTTGGGAACCAGACCCTGGGGCAGTAGCTATGGATGCTTTTTCTCTCCATTGGGGGAAATGGTTTTGCTACGCATTTCCCCCATTCTGCCTCATCAGTCGAGTATTGCAGAAAATTCAACTGGATTCTGCTACAGGCATTTTGATCATACCTGACTGGCCTACACAGCCATGGTACCTGGTGGTCCTCCAAATATTGAAACGTCCGTGGGTTCAAATTGACAAAAACCCCAAATTGATTACCAACCCCATTACGGGGGAAAGTCACCCATGCCATGGTCACTTAAACCTGTTGGCTTGCAGGTTCTAAAGAGGCCGCTTATCAAGGCCGGCATATCGCCCAGGGCCATGAACCTCATCTCAGCATCGTGCCGAGCATCAACCAGGAGGCAGTACCTCACCCAGGTCAGGAAGTGGGAGGTCTTCTGCTCCCGCACCAACACGACCTACACCTCTGCCACGATCCCTGATGTCCTGGAATTCCTAGCGGGCCTTCATTATGATGAGGGCCTCAGCTACAGTGCCATCAACAGCGCCAGGAGTGCGCTGTCCTCATACCTGGCCATAGGTGTGGGCTCACACCACCTGGTGTCCAAATTCATGAGGGGAGTGTTCTACACCAACCCTCGATGACCCAGATACAACATCACCTGGGACGTAGGGATAGTACTGACCCTACTGAGGAGCTGGTCCCCTACGACAGAGTTACCACTCGATAAGCTCACCCTCAAAGTGGTGATGCTGATGGCACTGACTACAGCTCAACGAGTCCAGGCCTTACAGAAGCTGCGGCTGGATAACATGGTCTCCACTCCTGCTAAGGTCACTTTCTTTGTAGAGGACCTGCTGAAGCAGCACAGACCTGGGTCTTTTGGGCTGCAGTTGGAATTTTGGGCGTACCCCACTGATGCCACCCTCTGCATAGCCATCCATCTCCGCCACTACAACACGAACCATCTGGATGATGGAGCAGGGGCTCCTCTTCAGCCACAAGCAACCACATCACCGGGTGACTGTGCAGACTATCGCCAGGTGGCTCAGGGCGGTGTTGGGTGCAGCAGGAGTAGATACTAACATTTTTAAATCTCATTCTACCAGGGCTGCATCCACATCAGCGGCGAGGGCCATGGAGGTGCCCATGGACCACATCCTCGCCACCCCGGGCTGGGCCAGTGAAGCAAATTTCCAGCAGTTCTACAATAAGCCACTGGTTGCCCCCGCAACGTTCGCGGAAGCCGTGCTGGGTGCCGCTCCGTGAATGATTTGTCCCTGAATTAGGGGTCCTTTGCTTTGTTATTACTTGCGTTCATAAATGTGCATTATTTTTCAGCCTGTTCAGTCTGGAATGCATTAACAACCTACCTCCATCAATATTGCGGCAGTGTGATAGCATGGACGTTGTCCAGGGCGTGAAATCACAGAGCTTTGAAATCTTCACGAAGTCACTCACGTGACTCCAAAATAAAATAGTAAGATTAAACGAGAACTTACCAAGTTCGAAGGTTGATCTTTATTTTATGAGGAGTTGCGGTGAGGGATTTTGTGCCCTCCGCTCCCAACCCTCTATCATAAGGTCAACTGGTATGTTCTACGTCATTAATCTTACTATCTCCAGTCATGGTGCGTTCTGTGATTCCACACCACTGCTTTGAAGAATGTCACACATGCATGCTGGTGGGGACTTCACAAAATCCCTCACCGCAATTCCTCATAAATTAAAGATCACCTTCGAACTTGGTAAGTTCTCCTTTAATCTTACAATTATTATTCGTAAAGGTATACTATTCAAATTAAAGAATATCATAGCAGCTATTAAGAAATGGGAGATGGTACATTAAATCATAGTCATGGGAGAAATTCACTCTACTCCACTTACTTTGATAAATATTTATACTCCCAACTTTGATAGTAAGATTAAATGAGAACTTACCAGTTTGAAGTTTGATCCTTATTTTATGAGGAGTTACGATGAGGGATTACGTGAAGAAGCCCCGCCAGAGCGCATGCTTGTCATACTTCAAAGCAGCGGCATGAAAACACAGGAAATCCAATAGCCGAAGTAACATAGTAAGGCTTTTAGAAGACTAGAACTACCAGATGATCCTTTAGTGTGATTATGAGGGTGAAGGGCACGTAATCCCTCATCGTAACTCCTCATAAAATAAGGATCAAACTTCAAACTGGTAAATTCCAGTTTAATCTCTACTATTTTACTTGCGGGGCAGTCATGTTGTGAGTCTACGTGACCGATTCAGCTCTGTGATTTAAACCACCTGCCGTAGATACAGTTCCATAGGACACACTGCTTGGTTGACACAGGCCACATGTATCAAACCCGATTGTTTAATTTATACAATAAATGTCTTAAACAATAAAATTTTACACAGCAGTTATAACCCCTCTTTCGCAGAGGAAATTACAAAGGAGAACTCAAACAGAACCCAAAACAGCTTGCTCAATCTTTGCATTGCGAGGACAAGATTTGTCATAAACCCTAAAATTTCCTTAATTGGACTATCCTGCAGTGAGGATTATTTCAAATGGCATTTTGCGTACGTTGATTTAGTGATTTAAACACATCAATGTCTACTTCAGCACTCATCTAGCACGCCAACAGAAAAAATGGGAAACATAAAATATAATCACTAAAATTAAATCAGATAAAGGTGAATTACCAACATTACCTAAAGACATTAATAAAATATTTGCTCAATTTTACCAAAATCTATATATAATCTGCAAATAATACTCAAATTACAAACTTCTTAGACAATTGTAATCTTCCAAAACTCAATATGGTGGAACAACAGAAATTAGGAGCTCAGATTGCACTTCAGGAAATAGAAGAAACAATAAATTTGTTGAAGAATGGTAAAACGCCAGGACCAGATGGCTTTAGTAATGAATTTTATAAAAGATTCTACGAGATAATTTCTCCACGCACACAAGATTTATATATATACATGCTTTAAAAGAAAATATACTACCGGAAACTAACCGAGTCAACGATTACACATATACCTAAAACAGATAAAGATCTAGAAGACCCAGGCTCATATAGAGCCATGGCACTCCTAAATACAGATCAAAAAATATTAGCAAAGACCCTAGCGAGAAGATTGAATAAATATGTTAGCAAACTAATAAACCTGGACCAAACGGGGTTTATACCCAAGAGATACTCATTTAACAATTTGAGATGGCTGATATAATGTACTCACATAAAACTGAAGAGGAAGACTTAGCAATTATTTCATTGGATGCAGAAAAAGCTTTTGATCAAGTAGTATGGCAATATTTATTCAAAGTATTGCAAAAATTGAATATGGGAGATAATTTTATCTCATGGGTAAAATTATTATACGATAAGCCGACGGCTAGAATACTGACTAATAATATATTATCCCCGAAATTCCAATTATCAAGGGGCAATAGATAGGGGTGTGCATTATCGCCCCTGCTATTTGCACTAGTGATAGAGCCTTTAGCAGAAAGTATAAGAAGTCATCCCAATATTCATGGATATACCAAATACTCAAATAATAAAATGTCATTATATGCAGACGACATATTATTATATATTACAAATTCGCATACCAAATATAGTAAATTTAATAGAGGAATTTGGTTCCTTTTCAGGATATAGAATAAACTGGAACAAAAGTTAAATTATGACGATAAAACTTCAAGAGCTGACACATCTGTTGAAATTCCCTTTTAGAATTGCAACAGAAAAATTCAGGTATTTAGGTATCCAAATTACTAGGAAATTTAAATCATTACTCAACGCAAACTATATGCCTTTATTAACTAAATTAAATGGGTTGATTAAATTCTTGAAAACACTGCCGATGTCCTTAATAGGCAGAATAAATGCTATAAAAATGATCTTCTTACCACAAATACTGTACCTATTTCAATCAATACCAATATACTTACCAAAAAAATTATTTTAAAAAATAGATTCTAATATTACAAACTTCATATGGGACTACAAATCACACAGAATTCAAAGAAAACACTTGTGTCAATCTAAAGAATCAGGGGGACTGACACTCCCTAACTTATTGTATTACTATTGGGCACTGAATATTAAAAATATAATCTATTGGTTGGACAGTTCTACCCAACGAGTAGATTGGATAAGAATGGAGAAAGAGGATTGTTCCCCTTATAATATAGGAGCGATCTTTCTTTCCCAGATGAAACTGAACAAAATAATATATAAGAATCCAATTATTCACAGTATAATACGAATTTGGAAACAAATAAAATTAACTTTAAAATGAAGAAATGTATCACTTCTTTCCCCAATAGCTAACAATCCCTCATTCAAACCATCTATTATTGATAAAATGTTTATCCATTGGGAAAGAATAGGAATTAAAATGATGGGAGATATGTATGAAATGGGAAAACTTTTATCATTCCAACAATTACAACTAAAATATAATTTGAAAAATAACCAATATTTTAAATATCTTCAAATTCATTTGAAAAAAATATATACAAGGATATCAAACTCTAACCTCAGATTTATTAGAGGAAGGAATTAATAGAAAGGCGGAATCAAGCAATTTAATATCATATTTATATAATATAATTTTAAATATAGAAACACCGACGACAGAGGCAATTAGAAGGGACTGCTAACAAGAGTTACTGATAAAAATCCCGAACGACAGATGGGAAAAAAATATTGTATGTACATAAATGTTCGATTAATGTAAGACATAACTTATTTCAATTAAAAATTTTACACAGATTATATTACTCGAAAACCAGACTGATTAAAATATTTCCAAATGTTTCCCCCATTTGTGATAAATGTCTAACTCAAAATGCCACTATAGCACATTCCTTTGTCTCCTTGTACAAAACTGCATAAATTTTGGAATGAAATTTTTGGAACTTTTACAAAACTATTTAACACAAAATTCAACCCCAATACAGAACTGTTTTTCTTTGGATCAATGGAAGAGGGAAGTAAATTAACTACGTTCCAAGAAGCTCTTCTTGGTTTAATAACAGCAAAAAAAACTTCTACTCAAATTCTGGAAAAACGCAACCACGCCAACGTTCAAAATGTGGATTTCAAATATGTCGGAAACGCTACATCTTGAAGAAATGAGATTCCTCCTACTAGACAAAGAAGACCAATTCTTAAAGACTTGGTCTCCTTTTATAGACTTTTTACAAGCATATGGTGCAACATAACACAACCTTAGAAATTAAATGGTTCAGAACCAGGTGACGGATGGGTAAAGATATGAAATAGGTATATCTCTCCTAATTTATTTTCTCTCTACTTTCTCTTTTTCTCTCAATCTTCTTAGCTTTTTATCTCTGCTCTCTATCTCTTT
The DNA here is from genome assembly GCA_035221665.1 of Okamejei kenojei. Taxonomy (NCBI): domain Eukaryota; kingdom Metazoa; phylum Chordata; class Chondrichthyes; order Rajiformes; family Rajidae; genus Okamejei; species Okamejei kenojei. The sequence continues at coordinate 48,497,985 of CM069137.1, forward strand.
CGCTATCTGTTTCTACTCGCTTGTCTATCTATTTTAACACTCTATTTTCCATTTTTCTTTCACTGTTCTTTTATTATTAAATTAAAAACACAAAGTTGTACAAGAATGGTAATGTGTATGTATGTATTAGGTACTTAGGTACCACACTACTGTACTTACTTCTAACAAAAATAAAAAATATCATTAAAAAAAAAAGAAGAAAAAAAAATGTTTGCATCTCCGTTCCAAATGGCTTACCCCTTATTCTTAAACTGTGGCCCCTGGTTTTGGACTCCCCCAACATCGGGAACATGTTTCCTAGGTCTAGCATCTCCAAACCCTAAATGTTTCAATAGGATTCCCCTCTCATCCTTCTAAATTCCCGAATATACAAGCCTAGCCACTCCATTCTATCAACATATGACAGTCCCGCCATCCCTTGAATTAACCTCGTGAACCTGCGCTGCACTCCCTCAATAGCAAGAATATCCTTCCTCAAATTTGAAGAACAAAACTGCACACAATACCCCAGGTGTGGACTCACTACAGCCCTGTACAACTGCAGAAGGACCTCTTTGCTCCTATACTCAACTCCTTTTGTTATGAAGGAGGGAGTCAAGAGAGGAGTGAAGTGGAGAGGGGAGGGAGCTGGAGTGAGGTGTGATTACTGATCATGCACAGGATTGCTGATAAATGTGTTGGAAACATGCTTTTGGATGCAATAACCTTGGAGAAGGAAAAACAGGTGCAAAGCTGCACCGCCAGCTATGTGCAGTAGATGGCGACAAGTCCCAACAATCTGACAAGGCTTCCTCTATCCAAAGGTTAATCACCAAAAATTTGTGGACAGGTACAAGAGGTTATTTAAGTTGTAGTGAAATGTTGACATTTACTTTAAAACAAGGAGAAGGGAGCAAACCACATAATATATGTAAGATTAAATGAAGAATGGTAGCATGGATACAATTCAATGAAGATAGAAAAGAGTGCCGGACCTGCTGAGTGTTTCCACCTTTTTGTGATTTTAGGTCAGATTTTCTGCAGCTGCAACTTCGATTTTCAATGCTTCTTGGTTGTTTCTTTGGCTGGAAGAAAGCAGGATCATTTCCAGGAGCCACCGTTGGGTCCCTTCTGGGCAGTTTAAAGGATAACTTTGAGGTTTGTCATTAACATCAGTCCTGGAAATGTAAAGACAGACGAGATTTATTGCGTTTATAGACAGATAGAAAGAGTTGGCGAGCAGTGGATAGAAGAAACCTTTCAGAGTTTAAAATGATTCATTTTGGTAGGAAGAGTGAGGGGAGATGTTCAATATGTTGTTCAGCTTTAAGGTGGGTGCGGGAGGGGGTGGCTTTTAAAGGGACACATACAGGTGCTGAGAGAGGGGGGGGATGGAATTGTTGAATATGTGTGAATGGGATGTAATCCTAGCAGGCAGTCCTGTGTTGAGTCAAGGGTGAAGCGGACAAAATAAATGACTTGATGAGACATGGCATTTGAAGAAGGCCCTGATCATTTGTGTGTGTGGAGATTCAACACACTGCGCCTCTTTCCCCAGGCCCTTGGGGTTAGATCCCAGGCAGAGTTATCTGGTTTTAACACCTTCCCAGTTTGCCTGAAGCCTCCCTTGGACCTGCCAGTTCCCTCCTCTCCGCCTCCTCCCCCAAGGTGCTGAGGTCAAATCTTCAACCTGCTCCCACCTACCATTTTTCACCTAGGCCTGTGGCCCACAATGGCTTCCATTGCCACCTATTTCACAACCTCTGGCTTTAAGAGGCCAGTTGCTCAGCTCACTGGGAGACTGGATGAAGTGTGCAGTAACTCAGCAGGTCAGGCAGCGTCTCTGGAGAACATGAATAGGTGATGTTTTAGGACAAGACCCTTCTACAGAAGGGCTGGTAGTCACATAGGCTGGCAACCAGAATGCAACAGAAAGCCAGGCTGCCACCAGGGGCGCCGCACGATTGGCAGCTCCGCCAATATATCTGTTTTGTTGTCTTTTTTTTAATTTGCAGTGCGTTTTAAAAGCCTGTAAATGTTCACTGGTTTCTTTTATATAGGGGGAGGGGGATGGGGTTGGGGGATTTTTTTTCCAGTTTCTTACCTTGCCGATCATGCGATTGTTTTCCGGATCGCATCTCTGGTCACCCTGTGGCCTACCATCGATGGAGCTGGACGCCTCCTTGGATTGTCTTTGGACCCCCACCGCAGGGCGTGGACTGAACATCGGAGTCGATCCCTTGCCTGGGATCTCTCCAATTGCAGCCTGCGGACTTTACATCAGGAACTCGCAGTCTTGGGAGAGGCTAGTCGGGAGCTCCAACGATGCAGAGGCTCGATCAGCCTTGACGCGGGGTTCGATTGCCCGGTACGGGAGAGCTGACATGCCCCCGATGCAGGAGCGGATCGCCCCGATGCGGAGGGCCAAAAGGCCGTCAGCTATGGGAGTCAAGATCGTCCCATCAACGGAGAGCTCAAGGCCCACAACCGCAGGAGAGGAAAGAAGGGAAGAGATTTGAACTTTGTTTTCGCCTTCCATCAATGTGAGGAATGTGGAGGAGTCACTGTGGTAGATGTTTATGTTAAAATGTATTTTGTGTGTTCCATTGCTTTTTATTTGTATGACTGACTTGGCAAATGAAATTCCTCATATTTTGCAAACATACTTGACTAATAAAGTATTATTGTGATTGTGATTGTGTAGATTAACCCCATCTCGCAACACCCCTGACCTAGAATTAAGCCCAAGAATGGAACTCCCTGAGGAGTGTTTGTTTCAATCAATAACTGCATGATTCACCATAAGATGACTTGGAGTGGGATCTGTTTGTGACAGTGTTATTCTACTCCTGGCTATTTACAGGATGCCATGATGCAAGAAAAAAAGTGTAGGCCATTTAGAAGTGAGATGAGGAAAAACCTTTTCACACAAAGAGTTGTGAATTTGTGGAATTCTCTGCCTCAGAAGTGGAGGCCAATTCACTAGATGCTTTCAAAAGTTAGATAGAGCTTTCAGGGCTAGCGGAATCAAGGGGTATGGGGAGAAGGCAGGAATGGGGTACTGTTTGTGGATGATCAGCCATGATCACATCGAATGGCGGTGCTGGCTCGAGGGGCCGAATGGCCTCCTCCTGCACCTCTTGTCTATGTATCCATACATCTATACAGCATGGAATGAGCAGGGATCATTCTTTACACCCGCTACTCACAAATCACTTGGCTTCTGGTTACTTTGCTGCAGAACGATCTGACTGACATTCCTCTGTCTCCACTCCTAAAGGGTGGACCAAACAAACTGTGGGACGTCTGGTGGGCTCTAGTAGAATAGTTCAGCCACGCGATTAACTTACTGGAAATAGATGTCTGATCAATTGTGTGGAAAGCAGGAGCCTATATCTCACTAAAGCAGGAGGGAATTTGCCTACATCTCACTAAAACAGGTGGGAACTTTAAATTAAAGTAATTAAAGTATTGGATAAGGCTCCATTGATTAACATCAGTAGTGGCGATGAGGGAAGGGATAGATTGCGTAAAGACCTGTTGGTTTACTAATGCTCAGAGGTGATCATAGACAGACGCAGCAAAGCACCGTGGTCAGGTGGGGAATCATAGAATCATAGAATCATAGAAAATAGGTGCAGGAGTAGGCCATTCGGCCCATTGAGCCTGCACCGCCATTCAATATGATCGTGGCTGATCATCCAACTCAGTATCCTGTACCTGCCTTCTCTCCATACCCCCTGATCCCTTTAGCCACAAGGACCACATCTAACTCCCTCTTAAATATAGCCAATGAACTGGCCTCAACTACCTTCTGTGGCAGAGAATTCCACAGACTCACTACTCTCTGTGTGAAAAAAGATCTTCTCATCTCAGTCCTAAAAGACTTCCCCCTTATCCCACATCGGGAACAATCTTCCTGCATCTAGCCTGTCCAACCCCTTAAGAATTTTGTAAGTCTCTATAAGATCCCCCCTCAATCTCCTAAATTCCAGCGAGTACAAGCCAAGTCTATCCAGTCTTTCTTCATATGGAAGGCCTGCCATCCCAGGAAGGGAGGGACTCTGTCGCAGCGTTCAGGTTATTTTTGTTGGGGAAGGAAATCTGACATCAATACCTAGTCTGGTCCAAAATGTGATTCCAGATGGGAAGAGTATTGAGAAAAAAGTTAAGATTTTATGATACAAGTGTACAAGTCACTGGTGAGACCACACTTAGAGTACTGTGTGCAATTCTGGTCATCCAGGCATAGGAAGGAAGGCATTGAGTTGGAAAGGATGCAGAAGAAATTTACCATGAATGTACCAGGATTTGAAGGCTTGAGTTGTAGCGAGAGGATAGATAGGCGAGGACTTTTTCTTTGGAGCATAGGAGGCTGAGTGTTGACCTAAACAAAGTATACAAAATCCTGAGGAGAATGGATAAAGTGAATGCTCATTGTCTTTTTCCCAAGGGGAAGATTCTACAATTATAGGGCATAGAGGTGATAAGGGAGAGATTTAATAGGGACCTCAGAAGTTTTGTTTTCATTCAGCGGGTAGTCTGTATCTGGAATGAGCTGCCAAATGAAGCTATAGAAGAGGAGACAATTATGACTTTCAATGTTTGGACACAGATTGGAAGGGTTTTGAGGGCTATGGGCAGATGGGACTAGCCTAGAATGTCAACATGGTCACATGGACAATTTGGACTGAAGGGTCTGTCCCAAAGCTGTACACAGCTGTATGATTTTATTACTCCATATACCAGATCTGTTCTGTATTTTCTTCCAACATAAAAGGAGGTATTTGTGTCCCATCAGATCTGCGCTGGCTTGCAGAGCAATTCCATTCATTCACTATTTTTTTCCTGTACCCTACATTCTTATCAGCTTCTTCCCAGACAAGGGGAAATATAAAGTGGCCAACCTAGTACTCTGGGGTACACAAAAGGCTGGAGAAACTCAGCGGGTGCAGCAGCATCTAAGGAGCGAAGGAGATAGGCGACGTTTCGGGTCGAGACCCTTCTTCAGACTGGTCAGGGATCAGGGAAACGAGAGATATAGACGATGATGTGGAGAGATAAAGAACAATGAATGAAAGATATGCAAAAAAGTATCGATGATAAAGGGAACAAGCCATTGTAAGCTGTTTGTGGTGTGAAAATGAGAAGCTAGTGCGACTAGGGTGGGGGAGGGAGATAGAGAGAGAGGGAATGCCAGGGCCCGAGGGCTGAGGGAGAGGTGGGAAGGGGAGGAGGCAGCAAGGGTTAACAGAATTGAGAAAATTCAATGTTCAAGCCCAGAGGATGCAGACTCCCCAAGCGGAATATGAGGTGCTGTTCCTCCAACTTGCGGTGTTGCTCACTCTGGCCGTGGAGGAGGCCCAGGACCGAGAGGTCGGATACGGAATGGGAGGGGGAGTTGAAGTGCTGAGCCACCGGGAGGTCGGGTTGGTTATTGTGGACCGAGCGGAGATGTTCGGCGAAACGATCGCCAAGCCTCTGCTTGGTCTCACCGATATAGATCATCTGGCATCTGGAGCAGCGGATGCAGTAGATGAGGTTGGAGGAGGTGCAGGTGAACCTCTGTCGGACATGGAAGGACTGCTTGGTTCCCTGAAAGGAGTGGAGGGGGGAGGTGAAGGGGCAAGTGTAGCATCTCTTGCGGTTGCAATGGGAAAGTGCCCGGGGGAAGGGGTAGAGCGGGAGGGAAGGGAAGAATTGACAAGGGAGTTGCGGAGGGAGTGGTCTTTGCGGAAGGCAGACAGGGGGGGAGATGGGAAGATGTGGCGAGTGGAGGGGTCACGTTGGAGGTGGTGAAACTGGCGGAGGACTATGTGTTGTATTTGCCGACTGGTGGGGTGAAAGGTGAGGACCAGGGGGACTCTGCCCTTGTTGCGAGTGGGTGAATGGGGAGAGAGGGCAGAGACCTAGTACTCTGAACGCTTTGGGATTTGGGAGGAATGTGGAGCAACCAGAGGAACTACAGCGAGAAACACACACTCAACGTAGACAGCACCAGAGGTCAGGATTGAACCCAGGTCGCTGGAGCTGCAGGGGAGCGGCTCTATTAGCTGTGCCACTATGGCTCTTAATTGCATTCTGAAAGGTTATCTCCCTTTCTCCAAGACTGCTGTTCGACTTGCTGAGTACTCCCTACGTTGTTCACTATTCCACTTCCATGCTGGACAGAGCGTTCCAGACCACAGCACCCAATCACACTTTCCTCATCTGACTCATTGTTCTTTTTGGATATCGGGGAGTCTATTGACAATATTGTCTCAGCCCGTATATTGATGAGGAGTGTGCTTCCTCTCATTAGTCAGTTGTACAGTTAGACTAAGTCTGCTCACCCAGGAAAGAGATCAATTTACAGAGTGGAGGAAGAACATTCAACATTAACTCCACTCAATAAAATAAGATTTCACCAGAAAAAAATGTAGTGAGTGGAAAATAGAATCATTAAATCATCTCTTTCATTTATAGCAATGGGGGTCAGCAGCTTCGCTTGTTGAGGAGTTACCAATAACCATTCTTGTTGGATGTTGAGTCTTCATGATACGCTGCATTTGATAATTATCTTCAGAAAATTGTATCTGGTCTCCTGGTTACTAACATTCCAGCATTGTAAGCAGTTTCTTCTTCAAAAATGAATTGGACTTTGGATGTCTCTGTTAAATTTTCTCCTCCTTAGTCTCCCTCTCACTGCTGATATAACATTCTAATGAATCCTCTGAATCCTCCGGGCCTTAATATGCTCCCTGAAATCATGTGCTGTGTGTTATGGTTGGTTGGAGCTGAGAATTTCATGGAAGTAATCACTTTCAAATAGAAACTGGAGAGGATTGGACTGAAGAATACAGTTGAAGGACAACCAATGATTGTCAGATATTTGCCATGTCTTCCTTGTGCAATCTCTGTACTTTGTAGTCTGAATATCCAATGATTACCAGCCTTATCATTGTCCCAGTGTCCAAATACATCAATCTTCAAACCTCTCTCCTCCTGCACTGCCTATACAATGGCAATGTTTTATGTCCTCCCTCTTCATCCACCTTAAACTACACCTGCCCCAAATCTGACCACTTCACCAATCCATGTTCTTTTAAACGAATTTTTATTCTCTTCATTATTTGCTTTATTTCACATGTTCTACAAACAGTTAGAATATGCTTTTATACTGAAGGATGGTCTGTTAATATGTAACAAATTATTGGCCAGAAATTCAGTTTTGTAAGTTAGTTTTACTCAGCATTAATTTATTGATGATTGACCAAATGGAACATGGTTCTGGCAAATTCTGGTTAGGGTTATGTCATTCATAACATTTGTCTGAAGACATGTAAGCATAGTTCACCCCCTAATCTGTAAGAGAATATAAGAAAAGTTAAGAAAGACACCAGAATTAATGGGGCAGAAAGCTCAGGAAGGGATAGGAGAGTATGGCCAAATGAAATAGGAATCGATGTGAAAGGTGAGGGGAGTAATGGATTTAAAGTATTATATATGAATGCACAAAGTATAAGAAATAAAGTGGGTGAGCTTGAGGCTCGGTTAGAAATTGGCAAGTATGATGTTGTTGGAATTACAGAGACATGGCTGCAAGAGAACCAGAGCTGGGAACTGAATATTCAAGGCTATATGTCCTATTGAAAAGGCGGACAGGTCGGCAGAGGGGGTAGGGTAGCTCTGTTGGTGAGAAATGAAATTTAGTCCCTTGCAAGGGGTGACATAGAACCAGGAGATGTAGTCAGTATGGATAGAACTGAGAAATTGTAAGGGTAAAAATACCCTAATGGGAGTTATCTACAGGCCCCCAAACAGTAGCCTGGATATAGGGTGCAAGTTGAATCAAGAATTAAAATTGGCATGTCATAAAGGTAATGCTACGGTTGTTATGGGAGATTTCAATATGCAGGTAGACTGAGAAAATCAGGTTGGTGTTGGACCCCAAGAAAGCGAGTTTATGGAGTGCCTCCGTGATGGATTCTTAGATCAGCTTGTACTGGAGCCAACCAGGGAGAAGGCAATTCTGGATTTAGTGTTGTGTAATGAACCGGATTTGATAAGGGAACTTGAGGTAAAGGAGTCATTAGGAGATAGTTACCATAATATGATAAGTTTTAATCTACAATTTGAGAAGGAGAAGGGAAAATCGGAGGTGTCAGTATTACAGTTGAACTAAGGGGACTATGGAGCCATGAGGGAGGGGCTGGCCAAAGTTGACTGAAAAGATACCCTAGCTGGGATGACAGTGGAACAACAATGGCAGGTATTTCTGAGAGTAA